>CATKHJ010660903.1:0-24104 GCA_949750685.1 Vernicia montana | reverse complement strand
ACACATATTTCAAATAATTATTTAACATTATTTTTTATAATTTAAATGTTTTTATTTAACATTATTTTTAACGTTTAAATCATTTTTAAAATAAATTGGAGAGATTTGCGTTTTCTTATTTAAGAAATTAAGATCACAGAGCTGTTATTATTATTATTATTTAAATTTTTTTTTTACTGGTACATATATAATGAGATAAATAGAAAAAAAATAAAAAAGAAGAATAAAGAAAGAAAGAGAAAGAGGAAAATTAGAAGTTTGTTTGTAGAGAAAAAGAAAGATGGAGGCTTGACTTCTTGGTAGGTGGGTATTAATTATTTTTATTTATTTATTTAAATTATTTTAATAAAATTTAAACCATGATGTCTATTTTTAAATAACTTCAGTTAAATAAAATATCTTTTCTTTATTATTACTTTATTTCCATTCATGTTATCTACATTTATTTTCAATATGTAGATAAATTATTTTATATAATAAATGGGTAAATGGATGGGCTAGGATTGACTTGGGTTAAATAGGTATGAATACCCATATAAAAATTAAAAAAGGTCATAAATGGATAAATGAGTAACATACAACCCTACCCATTTAGATCCAACCCATATCCACCCAAACCCACCCATTTGCCACCCCTACATGCACATAGACATCCAGTCCCACATATCAAGGCAGCAATGCTCTTCTTAAAACACAAGCATCAGATCCCACTTTACCAATTATAAGCCCTATCGCAAGATGGAGTGCAACTTCTTCACAAATAAACTCATAGTAATTTTGTTTTAGATAAAAGTCATAGTAATTTTGTATTTTGTCCAGAAAATATTTAAGTCCATTAAATTTGTCCATAATCAAGACCTTGCTATGTTCAAAATCAAAAGTTGAGACAAATTAAACCAACACAAAAGGTCAATCATCAAACTATGCAAAAGTGAGTCATGCCGAAAATATTATACCTTGCAAACAGCAAATAAACTGTTGCATGAGACTTGATAGCCAACTGATGAAAATAATGACAAAGTGAATGTGATGACAGATTTCTCTACAGGTAATTTCATAAAATACAGTAAATTAAATAAAGTTAACTGCAAATCAAAATATTTACACACATAGACTACAGTGCAAAATGTCACCTCACATTTGGAAGCTTTTGCATTTCTGCAGCATATGCTGAGCTTAATTGCCCTTCATCCCCATGCTGCAATGGTAAAAACAAAGAAAATATGAAATACCTCTAAATTCTGCATATTTATAAGAACTTGCGGGCAAAGGCACCTGCATAATTATATCAGCTTTCAAAAGAACAGTTTATTACCCTAACCAGCTGGACAAATAATCTCCCTTCTTAGACTACATTACACCATGCATAGACTATGGCAAGAGAGCATTGGAGTGAAAGGGATCAAGGAAAAAAGGCCTTACTTTATCAGTTAAATCAACTGCCACAGTGTCTCCATATCGTTGGTGAAGATCATGGAAGTGGCGCTCCACAACTTTTGACTAGAGGAGAATAACAATATACACAGGCATAAATATGAAAACCTCATAACAATTCTTTGAAAAAAAGAGTTGTACTATGATTTGGGGTAGACACATACTGTTTGCTCATGATTAATAATTCTAAGACGTGGTTTATAGCTCAAATCAACAATCTGCTCCCAAAGAAGAGGAATTGAACCTCGAATCTGAAAAAGTTGAAAAAGTACCTATCACACATTAACCAAATATGTCTTCCCTAGTAATTGGTAGGATGAAATGTAACTCTGTAGGAAAAGTAATCACATGATAATCTAGTCAGCGTTTGAATGGATGAGATAGATGTGCATGTACGCATAATCATTCTTTAACCTGAGTCTAAATTCCATATTATACAATAGAAAGAAGGATAAAAATGGACTTGTTTCAGTTTAATTGAACACCAAAGAAACTGAATTATACAACAGATGTAGCAAGTCAAAACAAAAATATCCATGCATCTTCATCCTTTGTATTCAGGAAATATTCATTTTAGAAAAAAGACATTTGCAGACTGATAAACCAACCTGCTTATGACTTGCCATGCATTCAACCATCTAAAGCATATAAATTATTGTATCTATAAGTGTATTTATGCTGTTATTTTGGGAAAGTATAATTGACCTAATACAGATTCTTCACTTCAAGATACAATGATTTTAAAGCACGCAGCTAATTTCTGAACCCTTTCAAAGACAATATTTACCTGCAATAATGAGGACTTGAAACCTTGAAGTTCCAGTAGTTGCTCAGTTTCAATAAAATTAGCAGCATCTCCTTCAAGGTTAGCTCCTCTTCTCCACATTCTTGTTCCTAGGCCACAATATTACCATATTTTAAACATATATTGAACTGCTCACATGTGGCCATATGGATACCTCAGTATTAATAAACCCCATAAAATTGTACCTAAACGTCGGGTACACCTTCTTGAAACTAATGTAATAGTTGCAGTTGTGTCTTTCACCTTTAGTTGTGCAGCTCCAAAGCGTGAATCTTGGTTAAATGAAAACAGAAGAAAGAGCCTTTCAATGGAATATAATGAATGTGATTCAGTGTTCTTACTCTCCTTTAATATATATAATAAATGTCCAGACAGAAATAGAGAGAGAGAGAGAGAGAGAGAGGCAAAGGGTGGGGTCCAATAATTGGCATAAGATATCAGAGACTTGAGGATATTTCCTTGCAACAGAGGAATGATGAACTCATCAAGCTGCCAACATAAAAAATAATTGTATTAGAAAAAGGTAAATGTTTTGTAGATCCTATTTAAAGAATTGACAAGGATATGCTTGTTTATTTTGGGAAAAACTGTCCTCTGTCTTTTGCTTCTTTGCAAACAATAAATATATTTCCATAATGTTTGCAGAAGTATTTTTCTTTTCTAAATAAATACATAACTAACCTTACACTCAATGATTTCCTCCAAGAGATTTTTGTTCCACACAAATCTGGGGTCAGCCTGAAATGCAGAAAAGCGGAAGGTCGACATTCACAACCATGAATAACTCGAGATGATTGCAATTGAAGATATATAACACAAAACGAAAAGATCAGAAGTACTTCTCTTAGTTCCCTAATCCCCAGACAAAATCTCCAACTAAGAACAAAATGGTGGTGAACAAGAAAAGAAAGAATTTACCACAAGTGGAAAAGTTTTTGCTTAGAAGATGTCTTCTACAAGTGTGAAAATTAAAAAGCAACAATTTAATATAAAATTATTTTATATAATAATAACTTATTCAAAGAGAAAAGAGAACCTTCAAACACTGAATAAGCATAAACTACCACTGTTGAAAAAAATAATACACCCATTGCTAGAGCAGTAAGTTTTTCCCTTTTAAGCACACATGCAAATAAATAAATCTTCTTTGTTAATTTTCAAACACACCAGATATTAGCTTCAGGTAATGATTTACTAATATAATTACTGTGGTGACTAACCTGCTTCCAGATTGGTTTAGCCATCCATCCTTCTGCTAATTTACATCTTCTCTGTAAACTGAAACACATGATGAAATGCATGTTTATTAACATAAGTTTGGACATGAAACAGATCCAAATCTTACTCCCTCCGTTCCATTTTAATACTCTCATTTGATTTTTTCACACAGATTAAGAAAGTATAATTAATATTGTGGAAATAATTAATTTTATCAATTCCTTTTCTATTTTACCCTTCAATTCCTTTCCTATTTCTTTCCTATATTTAATACAATTTGCACATTAAATGAGGGTATATTAGTAAACTACTTGTTTGCTTTCTTTTTCAATAAGGAAAGTGGACTATAATTTGGAACTCTCAAAATAGAAATATGAGACTATTAAAATGGGACGGAGGGAGTAATATAATCACCAAAAATCTTGATCATGATAGAGACAACATAATTAAAGAGCATGCTGGAAGGTATTAAAGAAAGGAGGGAAGAGATTACTTCAGTGTTATATCTGTTTCATATGAATAGTACAATCCAGGAGTCGATTCCACAGTTTTCAATAGATTCATGAAGTATGCCTCATCTCTTTTCTGCATTATAAATATCAATACTACTAACAGCTAGATCTTAGGGGAAAAATCATAATCCAAAATCGTAAAACATGAGCCTTTTTGCAGAGGCAAAGGAAGTAAAACCTTACTTCTTGAGAAGTTGAAAATCTCAGTGCTTCATTGCAGGACAGAAACTTCATAGACATTATCCTAAAAACAGGAAAACCAAGAAAAGTTCCAACTTCCTTCCGAGAAGTTATTACAAGTAAGTATGTACCTGCATCAATATAAGGCCCTATTTGGATGAGTGTGCATTTGAAATGAAAGCAGATTTCGATTATATTTCAAGTGAAAAATCATGCAACATCAAAATGATGTAAAATCCAATACCCTGCTATTACAAATTTTTTCCTATCCAAATGAACTCTAACATTATGTTTGGAACAATTCATTAATGTGTTTGTTAAATACATAATTGATTTGAAAATTCTAATCATTTTTAATTAAATCAAAGTCAAACCCATATCCTAGATAGTTTAGATTTGCCAATTCTAACAAAATCGGTAGAATTAGTTCAAATATAACCAATCCCATACAATTAATGATGTAGAATTCCAAATGAATTTTGGTGCACACCCAACATGTCAAGTGGGGATTATTAAACAAATTCTATAAATTTCATTTTTTAATATATACCATATATGTTTTAAGTGAAATTTGATGTAAATGCCCCTTCTAACCAATCCAGTCAACAATACAGTGAAAATTTACTATGCATTTGATTCTATTAATCACATAACCATCAACAAGGAGGGTCAGGACCACGTCTTGCGCCAAAAAACAACACTCATTCACCTGAAATTGCGCAAACGATTAATAATTTAAGACGATACTTTACCTGCAATCAGTCTAATTGTACCAGCCACCCCATAGATTGTCGAGGTTTTGGACGGACTTGAGGAAATAATCTCATCTGAGAAATTAACAAAACAAATAAGGTTTCTATTCTACATATAAAAGGGACAAACAAGAAGTCCTATCTTCTTTGTTTGGCTCTATACAAAACACGTGAAGGTGAAACCACTTTACAAAGTGATAGTTTAACTCGAATTCGACAATCCACTAAACAAAGCTCAAAACTCAAAAAACCGAATTCAAGAAATCGCAAAATTAAGCATTTTTTGTGTGATTTAAAGCAAAAATTGAATGAGGTAACAAAACAAAGACTCTTACCATTGAGTGGCTCGATGTTGCCATCTCGACGACCAATCGAGAAGCCTCGGCTGGGAGAATCTAGGGATTTGATCACGTACTTGTCCTGAAATTCCTGCAACTCCAACTGCTCGTAAAGCTTGAATCTAACCGTAGAAGAAGAAGAGGAGGAGCTGGCTTCCATAATCGCATAAACACAGCTTAAGGGAACAGAAAGATTGAAAATCTGATTAATAATTTGAAGAATCAAAAAATTGGCGTGAAGAATTGAACAAAGGTTTCATAGGAAATGAAGCAATGAAGATTTTTGGTCATAAAGTCATTACCGAACTATCGGCAAACAAAAAGTCATTACCGAACAGTTCTTCCGTCTAACGGGGAGACAGTTTCATTATTGTTATTCCCTATACTCGTTTATACCCAGCCAATCAGATTTTTTTTTTTTAATATATCCAATTAACATTTCTAGTTGGCTGATTAAAATTAAAAATTAAAAATTTTATCACTTCAAAAAATTAAATGAAAATTTTACACTCACTTTCTCCCAAATTGATAGAAAAACTTTTATTAATGGACATCTCAAATTATAAACACATTTTCATTTTAGAAAAATAATTTATATAATATTTTACTAAAATATCTTTATTTATTTAATATTGATATTAATAAATTTATTAATTAAATTAGCCGTGTTTATATTTTCAAAAATACATTAATATCCACTAATATAAGAGTTAGATTCCAAGAAATTAATCTCATGACTTTTAAATTTCAATCACATTTTTTTCCCCTATTAACTTCTGCCAATAAACAATATGAAAAACAACATTATTCCACAAAAATACATTGAATAATGAAAAATTTATTCCACAAATTTTTTTTGAGTTGTGAGTTATTGCAAGGTATTTTTAAAAAAAAAAATTAAAATTAGTTATTTTAACTAAATTAACATTTAATTCTTAATCTATGTGAAAAATTAGTTGTACCTATCAATTTGGGACGGAAGAAGTATAACTACTCCCTCCATTCCTTTTTACCTGTTATTTTTTGTTGTTTCACAAATATTAATAAATAATTAATTGCTATAAGTTCCAAGAATAAGATAACTAAATTATTCTTATTGATTATAGAGTAATGAATAATATGTATATTAATTATATAATAGATGATAATGATAAAATTAAAAAAAAATTAAAATTTTATTGATTTTCTAAAGTAATAAATATTTTAGAAATTTTAGAAATTTTAAAAAACGACGAATAAAAAGAAATGGATGGAGTAATAAATAAATCATAACCTAATCTATATACTCCGTTTCCAATAATAATAATAATAATAATAATAATAAATAAAAAAAACCTATACATTTAGGATCAAAGCAAATGTTCCAATTGTTTTTTGAATTAAATTAAATAGCATTAATAACCATAATTAGAATCATTAATCAAATTGTGTTTATTATTATATTTATAGCTACAGCTATAAATGTCCGGTGGTTTGTTGTGATTATAATAACATGGGACAAATATCATAGCTACAAGCATACTATATTAATTTTGTTGTCCCGTGCAAATAATGTAATTTTCCACTAAAAGGAGGTGTTGCTACTTATTATATATAAAAATAAGAAACTAATATCTCATTATTTAAAATATTTATTTAATTATAATTGTAGAAACATTTAATGTAATTGTCTTTGAAAAGAAAAAAAAAAAGTCCACTTTTATATAAAAATAACAAAAAAAATATTGTTTTAATTTATTTTTTTCAATTCATTTATTCACTTTTTCTTAAGAATATTGAAAATGACAAATCTCGAGTTTATTTTTTATTTTTTCCTTATTTTCTATAGAGTATATAAAATAATAGGTGCTCAATCTAATATAATTGATTTTCAATTTTTTTTTCTCTATATTTTTCACTCTCTTTTTAAAAATGTGAAAATTACATTATCAAATTTAAAAAAAAAAAAAAAAAAAAAAAAAAAAACTGAATGTAGAAAATAATAAAGGAAAAATGTATAAAAAAACGCATCAACTTTCACAAAAGCATTAATAAACCTTTTATATTTTTAGTGATTCATTTAAACATATAAACTATTAAAAATGGTTTGAAGAAGGCCATAAACTAATTCCGTTATTTTTTTCTTTTTAATTTTATGGATCCCATGAATAAAATATTATTATATATGCAGAAAATCATAAATAAAAAAATAAAAAACTCGTAAGACTAAAAAATAAAATTATATTTTCAAAAAATAAAAAATAATGAAATTTATATATATATTTACTGTTAATATTTTTATTTTTCAAAAATATAATTTTATATATATTTATAAAAAGAATGAAATTTATATATATTTACTTTTTTTAAATTTCTACCTTTTTATTTTTTTAAGCTTTTAATGTTGATATTTTTTATTTTTCAAAAATATAATTTTATTTTTTAGTCGTTATTAATTTTTAATTTTAGCATTTTAATTTTTTGATTTTTAATTTTCTGTATATATAATATATAATAATATTTTGTTAGTGGAGCTCATAAAATTAACAGACAAAAAAATAACGGAGTTAGCTTTTATGAGTTTAAATGAACCATAAAAAATAGAAAAGGTTTATATATATATATATTTTTCGAATAATAAATCTGAAAAAAAAAAGTGAAAACAGTAAATAATTATAAAAAATCAATCGCAAATGTTGCTGCCCAGGATCGAACTGGGGGCCATTAGTGTGTAAGACTAACGTGATAACCACTACACCACAGCAACTAAGTGATAAGATTTCAATTTATATTATAAATGTACATAGAAAAAAAAAATGAGATAAGCACAGGATGAGCTTCATATCTTTTATATATAACAGTATGCAAAATCAGCTAGTATCATTTCCTCAAATTTACGAGTCAAATTGAAGAAAAGTTACAATACATAAGACAGAGATCTGATACAAGCATGACAAACATACAGTGAACTCCATTTCCCTGTCATCTTATTTTGTTCTGACACACTTGCCCATTCAAAAAGGGTAGGTAATGAAAAAAAAAATTAAGAAGCTACATTTTCTTGTTTTGGATCACTAGAACCTACTTTTTCAACAAACCACCTAGCTCGCCCTTCTCATGCATGGAGGTCAAGATATCACATCCTCCAACCAACTCGCCATTGACAAAAATTTGCGGAAATGTAGGCCAATTGCTATACTTCTTTAATGTCTCCCTCAATCCGTGATTATATTCTTCATCAAGCACGTCTACACTCTCATAATCTGCTCCTTCACTTTCAAGAATGCCAATTACCCTTTGAGAGAATCCACATAATGGGGCACTTCGTGATCCCTTGATAAAAGCCACCACCTTGTTCTCCTTGACCAATCGCTCAATGAGTTCCTCCAATGGAACTGTTAATTGGACATGACGGCCAGGTGTAAGCCGGAGATCAGCCTTTTTCTTTGGTGGCTTCCTGATCCACGTGGCATTCCCTGATTCATTGCCTGGTGGAATCTTTCCAGTGGTTTTTATATGTTCTTCCATCCAAGATTTCCAAGCTTGGGTTAGCGTCGCCCTATCAGGTTCATCTACTACCCCAACCTACAAGACAATTTTCATTAAAAATATACCAGTCTGCAAATAAATGTAGGGCATTACTTTGATTGGCACAAATGGAATATGGACAGAGATTGGCTATAACATTTTCTGTCCATTTTCAACAATCAAGTTTTACATCGTAAGACAGCTTAAATATCAAATTTCGGAAGTTAGCAGCATTTCCATATTGCATGCCAAAGCTCCCACAAGAAAGCATGTGATAATAGATTTCCCACAATTGCCTCGCAAATTAAAGCTGATTCCAGCATAGCCCACCAGCTCAAATTTTAGTTGCCTCAGCCCTCAAAAGGTGGTTTAAAAGCTGCCTTGTGATATAGGGCAACTAAGGATGCAAACAATAAAACCTGAGTATTCAATTCTAAAAGATGGTTTAAAAGACTGAAACATACACTTGCATTGCATCATGACAATATAATCCAACTTCAAATCCCCCATAAATTACTTGAGCTCTATGTTAATATGTTTTGCCAAAGTCAAGCTTATTTAAGCTAATCAAGGATACAAATAACGGATTTATGCTATAACAATATATTTCTTCCCCATTTATATTGTTATTGCAGTCATTACTTATTTTATTTCCTTGTACAAGTCAAGGGTAAGCATAAGGTGGGTTTTATTTTTCTCCTCATAAAAACATGCATAAAATCTTCATTTTTAATCTTTCAATTGATACACACCCTTAATAAGACTATTAAATCCTTAGTTAAAGGGTGACAAACTAGGTTATTCAAAGCTAAAATTCTATTAAATGGCTTATTCTATGTCATTAATGACAAAAGGCCTGAACTTTCTTTCATTTTGCAATTATATCCTAAACAGATACCCAATCATAGCATATACTCATTTGTTGCAATTATGGCCAAACACCTAAATTCATTTAATCACATGTAATTAACATATAAATACAGAAATTAAACACATATACTGCGTACGGGGGGGGGGGGTGGTGTGGGGAAATTTCAGATTCAGAGAGACACCTCTAAGGCATAGAAAAAAAAAATACCTTAACGGAGCAGCAAAGCTCCGGCACCGACTTCAAGTGAGAGAAAACGCTAGCACCAATATTCCGGGAGATTCCAATAAATTGAAGATCATCGTTATTATCAAAGATGGCGTAAACGCCCGATTCTGACGGCAAGTTTTTAGAGAATTCATCCGCCGTTAAAGGCATGAGAACTAACTCCGTCTCCGAGAGGTTCTTGACGGCTCCAGCGATAATTAGAGAGCGAGGTCTAATTGTGTTGTAGGGTTTTAAGTAGATGGAAGGGAAGGGGATGGAGGGCTTAGAGTGTGAACAGAATGAGAGGTTAGGGGCATTTTGGGGAGAATATGAAGATAGTAAGCGAAGAGAAGGAGACGAATGTAGTAGAGAGAGGTTGATGGTAGCCATTTAAGGAACAGAGAAGAAGCTGAGACTTTGGTGAAGAACAGAGAACTAGACCCCGATAATATTAAGAATTTAAGATTCTAATTTTTTTTTTTTTAAATTGACATAGTAGGCTTGGTTTAATTAGATGCCTTTGCCCAGCTGTACAACTAGCTAGGAAGAAATTTTTAGTTTTATTTTTCTATTTTTTAAGGATTTTAGAGGAAAATTTGAGAGATTCCTTTTTCATCAAAATTCTTAAAATTACAGAAAATTATTTGGGTTTGAATCTATAATCTTCTTACATTACAAGGATTAGAAGAAGTTTGTGTTATTTTGGGAGCCAAATGGCCAAATTAGAAAGTTGTATGTGAATATAATAAAATATTTAAATAAAATTTTCAGTCTTATATACATTTTAAATAAATTTTTATAATATATCAAATGTAATTATAAAAAAATATTTAAAGAAAATAAAGAAATTTACAAATTATATATATTCATATTCTTAAAAGTATTGCTTTGATGTGTTTTTTTTTAAATTTGAAATCATAAATCACTTTATTAAATAATTTAGAAATTGATATAAAATCATTTATCTAATAGGCAAAAATTATATTAATAAACGTTTAATAAGCTATTAATTAAATTATTTATTTTCTAAATTAAAAAAAGAGTAAAATTTTTATAATTTAATCATAATTCATATAAGATACAACATAAAAAAAATTTATGTAATTGTTTTTTAAATTTCAATAATTAATTAAATAAAATTAATTAATTTACCTTTTAAATAATAAAATGAAAGAAATAAAATAATAAAATATTTACCTTTTTAAATTGACTATAATATCCTCTTTAAAAAAGATTAGAGGAAGTGACAAAGAATAAAAAGATCAATAAAAAAAGAATATATATATATATATATTTTTTAATTACATGTGTGTATAGGAAAGAGAGTTTTTTTATGATTATTTTTTATAAAGGTGGACTTATAGTGAGAAGTTTTGAAAATTAAAAATTTTTATTTTAATTAAAGAGTATAAGACATTATTGTTACATAGATATAATTTTTTTGTAAATTAAACTAGATTAAAATTTAATAAAAATTATATGATAATTATGTGAAAATAACAATTCTCTTTTTAAAGTTATTATTAAGTTTAGGGAGCGACCAATTATAATTTATTATTATAATAAAAATAAATAAATTTTTAAAAAAAATTGAAAATTTTTAAGGGGGCCTGAGAAATATATATATGTATTTGTCATTTAACTGCTAATTCTGATAGTATAGAAAGTCAAAATTTTGAATTTTAATCATCTCCTTTCCTTTTAATAAATTTTTGATGTTCGGAATAAAGATATATATATTATTTAATTATTAAATTATTGATCAAATGATTGTCTGAAAATCCTGCTACTCATTCGTAAAATAGACTTATCTAAAAATAAATTTTTAATTGATTTATACATCAAGTGAAGAAATTTACAATGATGATGGCAATTAAAAAACTGATTTAAAAAAAAAAAAAAATAGTTTGCAACTTTAAAAGAAATAATACTCATTGTTAGATTGATTTTCGGTTTAAACAAAATTAAGTCACAATTTGATTGGATTTTCAAATATGACATGCACAACAGAGAAAAATAAAAATATTTCATTCACAGTTTAAAAAAAGTACTCATATCTTAGTTTTAAAATAAAAATATAAGAAAATGAATTAAAAAGTGTCAAAATATGAAATTGCTTTAAATTTTTTCTTTAATTATATTGATAATTTGACATAGCATTAAAAATAATCAACAATTTGATAAAAAATACACTGCATTTTGCAATTTGATAATTATTAAGTCACAAATCGATTTTTATATCTAAAAATAAAAATAAATCTAATGTCCTAAATATTAATAATAAATTTACATTAAAAGAATTAAACAATTAAGCTTTATAGGTCAAGAAAACATCTGAACATAATAATGTTATAACAAAATATTCAGTTATAAATCTGATTAAATAAAAAAACAATAATAGTAATACCAAATCTATACTTAAAAGGATACAAATTAATAAATTTAAAAATATATGTTATTTATTTATTAAATAAAAGGATTATGCGAAATAAAGAGAAATAACAAGAAGTGGACTACAAAAGAGTGGAAACGGGCTTGGGCTCTAGTTGTTTGAACTTTTTCAATTTCTTACGGGTCCTTTTAGGCTTCGTTTGAGTCATATATCCAAAGCTAGTACTTTTTGTTTTTATCAAAACTAGTTTAAACTTAATCCATGGTATTTGATTTTTGAGCTTATCGCCCTAATTAAGGAAGATTATCATTCATAGTTTTTAACTTTAAATTAGTGTTTAACTTGTTGGTAAAAGATAGGCTATTTAAAAGAATATGACTGAGTTTGGAGAAATTATTGTGGATTGTCATAGTCAATGCTAAAATATAAATTTTTCTATTAATTTTATAAAGAGACAAGTAAATGTTTCAGCCCATAAATTAGTTAGAGTGACTCATCTGCATGCTAATCTCTAAGTTTCTTTCGTGACTTTCTCTTTTTTTTTTCTTTTTTTTTTTTTGGTAGAAAGCTATTTTGTTGGATCTTCTTTCTTCTCAATAAATTTACTCCTTTATTTAAAAAAAAAAAAAAAAAAAAAAAACCTTCTTGGTAAAAAATAGGCTATTAAAAGTACTTGTTTGAGTTTTTGAATTTCATCAATATAATTTTTTTTTATTTTTTATTTTAAAGAAGATTGGTGATTGACCATCCTAAAAGTGTAATTTGGATTTCAAATCAAACGGTCACTCATAATATTGAGTTTTTTTTTTTCTCTAAAAAAATTGAAAATTTTCAAATAATTTTTTGATATTTATTTATTTAAACTAATTAAGTTTGATTAAATTCAAATAAGTTACTTTTGAATTGAGTTGATGATCAAACTGATTAATTATTCTCAAATATCAACTAATTAATTCATTAAAATTTAAATTATTTTAGATTTCATATAAATTTTAATAAATTATAAATAAATTGTGATGAGTTTGTTTGGAATTAATCTTTCAATCTTGAGTTTAATTGCTATGTGAATGTTTGGCCACTGTTTATATGATTTAAGGTAAATCATGAAGTAGCGAAATTCGAAGTATGTTTTTTATTCATGGGATTGATAGTTACCACATAGAGATATAAGTATGCCTAAATGATATTTATTACTCATCCAAATAACCTAATGAATCCTATTAATACTTGTAACCACGAGAATAAACATGTGATTAATATGGATATAAGTGATTTGCATTGAGAGAAAATTTTACTTAAATTAAGGAAAACTATCTTTAATTCCTTGCATTATTGGGCAATCATATGAGTATAAATCTGATGTTCTTTTCCTATTGAATTTTTATTTAATTGATTAATTGATTTGTTTTTTTTTAAATCAATTATTTGTTTTGTTTACTCACTTATTGTTTTAGATAAAAACAATCAAACCAATAATCCGTCAATTCATTTGATTAAATATTAGAAAATTTTAAAATATTGATACTCAATTCATCTTTTTATGAGTTCGACAATTTCTTATTTTTTAAAATTACTATATACAATCGATCTTTACATTTGCGATGAGAAAAGAGCGATCAATTATTGTATTAGTGTCACACACATTAAGTTTGACTTGGAAATGGATAATAATTTATAAATAAAAATAAATCTCTTATTTTAAGATTTTCATTTTACATTAACGATAGTTAATTATATATTATAAAGCAATACTAAAAATTATAAAAAGTAGACAATTTTTCTTTAGATTTAAATTATTTAAATATAAAAAATTTTGTTAATGAAAAATCATATCCTAGAAAATTACATTGGATTTTCATTTAAAAAAATTAATTTCAATGTGATCTGAGTAGTAAATTATTAACAAAATTATAATAATTATAATAAAAAGATGATTTATTTATAAATGATCTTATAATTCCCAACGGCTCCACGATTGGAACATGAAGCCTTCCATTTCTTTCAGAAAGGAACATTGTACTTTGATGTCAGTTGATGTAAACCTTAATTATATATTAGGCTAAATCCTCTTTTCAAGCGACAACATCTTTCACACCTCCACATTACTCAATCTCTTAAAGATTAATTAATTACCTCGGATTTAATTATCGGTAGCGGTACCAGATTTCACCAATTAATCTCATCATCAACAAGTCGATGTGCCAATTGATTATTTCCATTATCTAACTTCTTTAAATTGCCCACTTTTCTTTATTGCTCTGATTTAGATTCAATTGACTTTTTCCATGTGCATAGCGGCATATGTAAGGTTTGATATCCATGTCATGCACAGCTTTCAACTGGGACCAAAATGGTTGATTTTTTCTTTTTCTTAATTTATCGTATATTTTGATGATATCACAAGTCAATTTTTATTTATATTAAGGATTTGTTTGATTTAATTGTTTGAAATTCTACAAAGATCATTTATATCAAATAATTTATAACTAACTGTTTGTTTGGATTAGATATATTTAGTTTGAAAAAGCAATGATTTGTCTTAATCTGTTAGTAATTAACTATTTGGACCTCATACATATTGATCAATGGCTTTATTACTATTATTATTATAATAATTTTTGACAGCTAGGAATAGGATTACTAGCAGAAGGATGAATTCCCAATTCTGCAAGCTGATTTGGTGGTTTAAATTCTATTCTCAGAATAAATAATGAATTAATATATATAATTAGTAGCTAGGTCTTAATTAATGAACTTTCAATACTACTGATTCTAGAAATGACAATGCTGAGTGGAAAGATGGGTCATGATCATTCACTTTGCTAATAGTATTGAATCTCCAATGAGATCAGGGCATTTCCAATAGTATTCCTGTCTGTGTCTCCATTTTTAGCAAATAATATACAAAATATATATAATGTATGGAGAGGGTTATCATATATAAAAATTAATATAGTATTATTGGTACCGACTGCCAAAATTAATGTTTGGGTGTGGGAATTTACAAAGACTGATAGGATGTCAATTTTGAACACATATATCAATAGCAAAAATAAAAATAAAAAAGTAGCATGCGTGCCTAATATTCTTACCCTAAAATTTTAATTCATTTTTATTTCTAATTCAAAAAGGTATTGCAAATAGATGATATCATGAACTAATTTTTATAATTTAATTGTTTTTAACATATCAACTTCAAATAGGTGGAAGTTATTAAGATTTGAATTTTTAATTTTATGTATTAGGAAGTATATATAAGTTAAATCACTGAGTTATTAATCTAATTATTTTGTGTATTGTATTAAATCTATTTGAGTTAATTTTTATTTTAACACATTAATTAACTCAATCTCTTCCATTTAACGAAAGTCGAATGATATATGAATGAGTTGGGGATTTTTAAAGAAATAAGTACTTATTATGTAAAAGAAACTGTCCTGTATGGACCAAAAAAAAAAAGTATAATGTATATATATATATATATGAACTAAAATATGGTATATATAGCATGAAGAAGTCAGAAGTAGAGGGAAATTGAGACACTTCTTCTGCAACAAGAAAACTTTTCCTACCTAATGAAAACTATAAATGGGTAGCAGTAGTTAAAACAGTGGTTAGGGAACGATTGATATTTGATATATATTGTTTCGCACTTCCATTAATGGAAAAGACACAAGGAGCCCAAGATGTATCCCTTCCAACTTATTTCCTAACCTCCTCCATTTGCACATTACATTATTACATGCATACTTTAATAAAATATTTATGCAAATTTAAAAAAAAAAAAAAAAGGTTGTAAAAAAAGAAGCCACTAGTGGCTTTGGCTTTACTCCTACTCAATCTCCCCTAAAAACATAACCCTCCAAACTCTATAGAAATAAGCCTAATTAAAACGAACTAGTCTTCATCATTCTGTTGCTTGCTCCTGTAATAATAATAGTAATAATAATAACAATAATAATAATACCCTCCTCATCTCTGCCTCCTCTTAACAATATGAGCTTAGCTCCTTCTCCTTCTGCTACAATGAAACCTCCAAGAGGAAAGCTACCTCTCTCCATTATCACTATTGTTTTTTGCAGTTTTGCATTTATTGCTCTCTTGTATACAGACACTTCCAGATCCTTTTTCAAGCTTAAATCCTGTCCTAGAAGAAATGCTGCTAAGAAGTCAAGTATGTTAACAGTTTTTTTTTTTTTGCTCAGACTGAAATTCAAACTCATAACCTTACAGTTCTATAAATGATGAGTCTTTTTTTATTTTTTATTTTTTTGGCTAATTGGGTTATTATTATAATGTTTTTTTCCTGTTTAGCTTCTGTTATTTATATGTTTTAACTATGTTTTTCTGTCATTTTCCAACAGAGGATAGAAATACAGCAGATAATCTTAAAAGCTTCGAAATGGATGATAGATTCGAGTTCGACCCAGAAGAATGCAGTGTTAATACAGGAAAATGGGTGTTTAATAAATCATTCAAGCCTTTATACACAGACAGAAGATGTCATTATTTAGATATGCAAGTTTCATGTGTCAAAAATGGTCGGCGAGACTCCGATTACCGCCGCTGGGAATGGCAGCCAGATGACTGTACTTTGCCAAGGTGGAGATTACTGGAGAAGTGAAACTAATTTAACTAGAACTACATTATATATAGTTTTATAATTTATGAGTACTAGATGAATTAGTACAAAATTATATATAATCTTATAATTTAGTACTAATTCATATAATTGAATCATTGATCAAATTACTTATAATTTTATAATTTACTATATACTAGTTGTATGTAGTGATTAATCTATCCATGTGTAGATTTAATCCGGAGCTTGCCCTTAAGAAACTAAGAGGGAAGAGGCTGTTATTCGTAGGGGATTCATTGCAAAGGGGTCAATGGCAATCATTTGTCTGTCTGGTGGAATGGATTATACCTGAAGACAAAAAATCCTTGAAACGTGGTCGTTCTCATACAGTCTTCAGAGCCAAGGTATTAACTGGACTATTTTGGATGTCTTTCCAGGCAACTTAAATCGCACAGAAGATATAATTTCTAAGCAAACTTTATTTCCATCTGGACTTTTTGTACACCATTTTTTGTCAGTTTCTCATATTACCAACCAAAGAATACTCAAGTATATGTCTCGTAATATAGGATGACACTGTTATTTTCCTGTAATTAGGATCAATAACAATTTTCCTATGTGTAATAATAATTAAAAAAAAGTACTAATTTAAGGAAAATTATGCTAATATTTTTTTTTATTCAATATATGGTTCAGGAATATGATGCCACCATTGAATTCTATTGGGCACCATTTCTTATTGAGTCCAATACTGATCTTAACATCATAGGAGATCCAAAGAAGAGAATAATGAAAGTGGATTCAATTGAAAAGCATGCCAAACATTGGGGAGGAGTGGATATTCTAGTGTTCAATACTTATGTTTGGTGGATGAGTGGTCTCAGGCTCAAAACACTGTAAGTTCCTTGAACCCAATTGAAGTTCTCTTCTCTTATTCTTCTTCTTCTTTCTTTTTTCCTAATTGAACTAATCAAATGTTAAATTTATTGAGTGCAGGTGGGGTTCATTTGCAAATGGGGAAGAAGGGTATTTAGAATTGGATACACCAGTTGCTTACAAAGTAGGTTTGAAGACATGGGCAAACTGGGTTGACTCAAACATTAATCCTAACAAGACTCGTGTCTTCTTTACTACTATGTCCCCTACACACACAAGGTTTCTTTCTTTCTTCCTTTCATTAAACTCGACAACTAAACTAATAGTCGAATATTTATTTCACAATGACACAATCTCATCTCCTTCCTATTAAAAGTTTCTGATATAAAATAGTGCATAACAAGTCAAATATTTCCGATCTACAGAAGCGAAGACTGGAACAATACAAAAGGAATAAAATGCTTCAATGAAACAAAGCCAGTAATGAAGAAGAGGTATTGGGGAAGTGGTTCTGATAAGAATATGATGAGTGTGGTAGCTAATATAGTGGACAAAATGAAAGTTCCAGTTACTGTTCTCAACGTAACACAGTTATCAGAGTACCGCATTGATGCTCACTCATCAGTGTACACAGAAACAGGAGGCAAAGTATTGACAGATGAACAAAAGGCTGATCCACTCCACCATGCTGATTGTATACATTGGTGCTTGCCTGGAGTTCCTGATACTTGGAATCAAATATTTCTTGCATATTTGTAGCTGACTGTAATTCAAAGCAAATGAAAAGGAATTCATGTGTTTAATTGATCAATTGTACACATTCATAGCATGTCTTTCTTTCTTGTGTCAACAAAATTCTTTTAATTGAGTGAAAATTGTTTGTATAGAATTAGAGCAAAACATTTTTTTTTTCTCTTTTCTATACTGTTTCTTTAAACATTATTCTGTATTTCGAACGCATGATTATACATTATCGAATATTAAGTATTTCATGAAATAATAATCAAACAAAAAATTAATAAATTTTATGAAAATTAAAATTAAGTCAATAAAAAAATCATATTTTAATTTACTGATAATTATTATTTATATTAAATTAATAAAATAAACTACAAATAGTGAAACAATCAAAGTAATAATAATTTGAACTTATATAAAATCTATTTGCATGTAAAATTTAAAATCTAATATTATAAATTATGAATATTTTAATTACTCATTAATATTTTTAAGTTTTCAATTAAGATTAATAAATTTAGAAATAAATACAATTTATAATATAACATTTTGTTTAAAAAGAAAAAGTAAAATTGACAAAAAAAGTTAAGACTTGTGTTAAAAAAAAATATAGAATTATAAATTCATGTACCTCTTATTTTTATTCTTGGCATTACCATTAACATGTAAAAGTAAAGAAAACTGAACTAAAAACAAATAAAAAAATAAACTCAAAGAATTAATTTATATAAATATAAAATTAAGCTATTAGTGTGTAAAAATGAAGAAAATTGAATTAATTACTAATAAAAAATCAATAAAAACATAGAAAATTGAACTAAAACTAATAAAAAAAAATTATAAAAAATATACTATATCGAATATGGAAAATTGATCTTTAGAACGAATATGAATATAAGGAAAATAGTAGTCTCATAAACATATATTTATAGTGAAATTATTTATCACAATGATTATTAAAATATGAATTACAACTGTATTAGGATTTTTTTTAGTTTTTTTTAATATAATTTTTTTGATTAGAATATAAAAGATAAGATATACTAAACTAGATTTAAGAATAAGTCATTTTTATCTTTTACATTACATTAAAAATCATGTTTTTAATAAGCAATTTAAAAGTTTTACCTATTAAAATTAAGAGGCTTATATATATATATATATATATATATATATATATATATATATATATATATATTATAGAAAAAAGTAAGATATTGAGAGATTGCAAATTCGACTTTCAAATTTATTTTTTACCCATATTAGATTATGATATTTAATATCTCTTGGAAAAAAAAAAAAAAAAAAAAAAAACTCAAACCACTTCAATAACACTAAAATGGGATCTGCATCACCAAAATAATCATAACAGCACCATTATTAATTTATTATAGCTTGAGTGGTCACTTATCAATATCATTAGCTTGTTGGATCTACTGGACTATCATATGGCAGAATAAAGTCATTCTCCCACATCATAACTTCTGCCTTCAATTTAGCGGAAAAAATTGTTAATTGTTCAATATCTAAATTTTTAGTGTTTTTTCATGTTGAGATTTTTTTTAATAATATAAATAGAGTTAATGAGAAATTCGTTAACAACACTTTACAAATTAATATAAAAATATGTTACTTTTTTGAAAAATAACACTTTCTAAATATATGATTTTTTTTAGCAATAAAATTTAAAAATTTTAAAACTCATAAACAAATCTTTTTTTTAATGTTTTTAAATCACCATTATTATATTAAAAAGTTCTCATTAATTTTATGTTTTTATAAAAAATTAAATTCTTAACATGAAAAATCTTAAAAATTAGAGAGTTCAATATAAAGAAATAAAAATGATCTATTTAATAAATAAAATATAATAAGTATAGAGACTTTATAATATTTTTAATTAATTATTATGAATAATTGTGTGAAAGCATCAAATATTCCTTTTTTCTTTTTTTTGAAACAACAATATATATATACACAACGGTTAGGGATAAGACAATATATTTCATTATTTTAAAATTAAGCTTTAACAATGGAGAAAATTATAATTTTTTATATGAAGATCAAAAGTTATTAATTCATCTAGATGAGATGGAAAAGAAAATTGCAAATTGGTGACTAAGTCATTTATATTAATATTAGTAAAAAAAATTATAATTGAGAACAAAAAAGGTATTTGAAGAATATATATTTAGTAATAATAGTTTTATATCTAATAAATTATAAAATAAATACTTTATAGTTTGTACAGTTCTTTATTGATTTTGTTAATATTCTTTTTTTATTTTTTTTTAATTTATAAATTTAAGCTAAGCCCAATTAGAATATAAACAGAACTGAGTCCATGGGCCTCGTTTCGGTGCCTTGAATCGAGTCAAACCTAAAAACTAGCCTTTTATATAATAATAACGAGGCTGGCTTTTTCCACGCTCAATTTCAGGTTTCAGGTAGCTTCGAGGAGAGATCAGCGAGCTGTCTTTTTGCAGGTGAATAGCCTTTGTATTCGATTGATGAATAAAGTATATTCACAGCTTTTCAATCTGCTTTCCCAATTTTAAACAAATTTGATGATCCCTAGTCTAGGGTTAAAAATTGCAATTTTAGGGTTCTGTTTGGCTATGTAAATGCTAAAAAAGCCTTTTTGTTTGATTTCAGTATTGATTTGTGTTTGTTTGATTTCTATGTAGTTTTCAACTTTTTAATAGAGGTGTTAATTGAATACAAGGGCCATGGCGGGTGGAAATTTCATGCACAGAGTGATAACTTACCTCGTCAATGAGGTTGTTGTCAATGGACTTGCTAACAGGTATTGGAATTTGTCTCTTCCATCTCCTATGCTATACGTGTGGCTTCAATCTTTCTCTTTTTGGTATCGTGTTAAAGTAAGCTTCTTTCTCTGACCATTGGGGATTAATAAGTTCCTCATCGGTTCGTTCACTTGAAGCGAAAGTGTCTCGTGTCTTCATATTTATTGTCCATGGTGTAACATGTAATGCACTGTGGCATTTTGAAGTTTGAGAACATTTCACTGCTAAGTGTTTTTTTTAGTGTTTTTCCTCAGAAGTCAGAACTGCACGTTAATGTTGTATATCACCTGTTATCTAGATGGGAAATGAAAATCATTTGTGTTGAAACTTCTTGTGAGCGTGAGATGTTTTGTTACTTTCGTTCTGACTTGTTTTCGTCTCTTCTTCGTTCGATTATGTATCTCTGCACACCTTATTTTGGGAATTTAAGTTGATGGGTCAAACACTATTCCTGAGCTTTAATGACTTTTGAACTTGGTTATTTAAAGCTTCTATTTTAGGCTGTTGGGAGTTGGCCTTTCCCAAACAGTTTGCTCCCTGAAGTGAAAATGTCTTAAAGCTTCCTAGTCATTTTGCCTGCAGTGTGAAATGTTGTGCACTGTAGAGTTGGGAGTTTGAGAAAATTTTGCTATCTGTCGAGCATTATATATATATTTTTTCATGTTTTTAAATTTTTTTAATTTATTTTCCATGCCCCTCAAAGGAATTGAACTGATTTGATTTGTGTATTCAGGTGTTTTATTTGTAGTGTTTTTCCTTTTTGCAAATGTCAATCAGTGTTTCTTGGCTTATCATCAGTTGATTGAGCTGTAAATTATCAAGTGGTCATTCTTTAGTTTTGATTATTGACTTCTGAACTAACAACATTTATAGGATGTAGTTGATCTGATGATCTACTTGGGTGAAATTACTCAAATGGTGAATCTACATTTACTTATTTTTATCATTGTCTATGATGATTCTGTAGGCAGCTTTGCAGACCACACGAGTTAACTTCAAGGGTTGTGACTTTGTGTTTTAAACCTATTTCTAGTTGTTAACTTTTGAGTCACCAATGCAATTGATTTTAATGTCTTTTATTTTGGCGAGTTTAGTCTTGTACAATTGGGCGTAACACTTCTCTCATAACTGTTGGCTAACCCATTCATGAACAGATTGCCGGCCCAATTTGAACTGCAAAGCAAAGCACTACCCTTGAATTTGATCTTATGTATCATATTTCTACATTTATTTTTTCTTCATCTTATTTCAAGTAAATTGAATCCGTTTAAACTCTATGTTGAATTTTATCTATTGGACTGAGGCAACATGGATTTTTTGTTCTGTCAATCAGATTCAGTATCATGTTGGTGAACACTTTCTCTTTCTTCTTGAACACTGTGTAATCTGTTCCTTTCAGGTGTTCCGTTTAAATTGACAAACATAAAATAAATATAAACCTGTGGAAATATTTGTTTTTATCCATGTAAAGCAATCCAATTTGTAGAGTACAGTTTATCTGCATTGGTGAATATTGTTAATTGATCAATGGATCCATATGTGTAGGCTTAAAGATCATGGAGGTGATAATTTAAATTAACGTCTAAAGTGGCTGAGGTTTTCTCCTCTTCTTGCTCTTCTTCTTCTCCTTATTTATTTTGAAAACTTTCTCTGTGAATGTTTCAAAAAATTATTTTCGTAGTCACTCTTACTGCCACTCTACAGAACCGTAGTTATGTATGCACATGTTTAATGAGCCTTCTTATGCGCTGCAATCATCAACTCCAATGGAGGAGGTTGCTGTGGTGTCGACTTTCTGAGTGTCATTCAATAGAAGTAATATAGTTTACTTCTATACTCTGTAATTTGCATCTTTTTTTGTTTCTTGCAGTTTAATCAAATGATTGAAAATAGGTAAAAAAAAAATGCTAGCGAGCTTCATTAATTTTTTCTTTTATTTGTGGTTGCAGTCCTGCATTTCAGAGGTTTGCAGTGAGAACATCTAGGAAGATTGAGGACATTTCGGACATTGGTATGTCTCTGTTTACAAGCATGCAATTTGGAGCTTCAGTTCAGCTATCCGATGTCCTTTTAAATTGATATTAGTTTGTAACTGCTTGTTAATGCAGCTCAGAAAAAGAGGCGAGAACTTGCCGAGCAGATGAAAGATTTCTCCAAGAATATGGATGTGAGATCTTATTATCTATTTTGATATCCAATAATCACAATCTTAAATTGTCTGCCGCTAATTACATTTATGTTTTCTGCAGTCTTTTAAGAACCAGTGAAAAGTAGGATGCGGTGCCTGTCTTTGATGCCATGTCTTCCCCACCACAATGACAACTGGATACTAGAGAAATCTGTAATAGTTAAGAGAATGTATCTGCAATGCTAGTTGTCAGTTTGATGAATTTATATAATATATAATTATTCACACTTAGAGCTTGTATAATCCTCTCTATTGTGTTGGTGGTATGGAATTTAACTCTGTTGTGTTGGGATGCGTTGACATTGCTGTTGTATTGGTAGGTGTTGCCTGCCAATCAACCAAACTGTCATTTACACGCTTAGATAGAAAGAATGCAAACTCTCTAAGGTGACAAACGAGTGACCGTGAAGACCATAGCAGCTGCTTCCCGCTGTTTTTTATATAGAAGTTGAATCTCTGTTTTGCTTCCTTGAAATGTTTGTAAGAAGCAAAAGTTGAATGTGCAATTTAAATTAATATAATTTTTACCACAGCAGTAAAAGCCAAAGGAAATAACGACTCTATTGATAGAACAGTACATAATAATGCTTTGCGCAAGCTTTACGTGTTGTTCTGTAAATATTTTTAAAAATGTTGAAATAAGTTAGCTGGGAGCCACTTTGGCAAAAGAAAAGAAATTGAGGGAAAAGAGGAGAAAAAG
>CATKHJ010660729.1:0-10949 GCA_949750685.1 Vernicia montana | reverse complement strand
TTAGCTCAGTATATCAAAGATAATAAGAAGAAATATAAAGCAATAAAATAGAGAGAGAGAGAGAGAAAATATGTAGAGAGTAAAAAGAGTTCCAAACTCTTATTATTAGATTAACTCTAGCTTCCCTTATATAGAGGAATAGCTAGGGTTTAGTGTATACAATATTACTGAAATAACCCTATATTATAATCTCTCTAAAATATATACTCAAGGATGTTTAAGTAATATCCACATATAATAATTATCTATAACAAGCTTGTCATTTTTTTTTCTTTTTCTTTTTTTTTTTTTTAAGAAACTAACTCTCAGTTTTGATTAGGTCAGAGTATATAGAGCTTCTATCCAATTTTTATACATTTTCTGTTAATTTTTTTATAAAATAATTAAAATGCACTTTATATATAATAAATATAATTTTAATTTATTATTTAAAAATAAAAAGTAAAAAAAATTCAAATCAATAAAAATAAATAATATTTATATAATTATATAAAAATTAGAGAGAAGGACAATATAATCTAATGGAACTAAAACTGAACAATTAATTAGTTAATTTTTTAAAAAATATGGATAAATTAGTTAATTAGGTCAAATATAAGAGAATAAATAATAATTTACCCTACTTTTAAAATATTTATAGATTTTTTTTTTTAAGTGTTCATAGTTCTAATGACTGGTCAATGAAAATTATAAAGATATGAATGATTTAAAAAAAAAATTATAGATATTAATTTAATTTTATTGAATACTAATACCTATTTTATTATATATTATTAGAATTTATTAAGGAAGATTGTTCTGATTTTTTTATTAAACAATATTATTAAATAATTAATTAATAATATTGTTTTTTAGCTATAAAAGAGAAAAATATCTAGAAAAATTTAAGAATATTCAATTGTCGTTAACTTTCATCTGCACAGAGATTTTCCTTGGCCAACTCACATTCACTTTGTTTTACAAAATAGATAAAATCCTATTATAAAGATCATTTCAAATATTTACCCCTCGAGCATAACTCAAAATTATATATGATAGAAAATCTATTATTTGATTGCATTTTCTGAATATGTGATTATATATCACATTATAATAATTCTTATTTTTAAATTATTTTAACTTCTTAATGTCACAAAAAATATTATTTACATATTAATATGTGAGGTTTGCAAACAAAAAAAGTCGGTTGAAATCTTGAAGAGAATTGTGGAAATTTTTTATTTATATCATACATAAAAAGTCAGTGAAAATATGCAAAAGTCTATTTTTTATAAAAGTCAATAACTTTTTGAATACTTATTTACTTTTATAGACTTTATAAAAGTTGTAATTGAATACCGCATGATTTTTATAGACTTTTTAAAATCTTTAAAAATTATTATTGAATACCCCTTAACTTTTATAAAATCTTTAAAAGTTATTATAAAATATCTCTTAACTTTTTAAATCCATAAAAGTATTTAATTCTCCTTATCCAATACATCCACCTTATATTAAAAAAAGTGAAGAAATTAATTATAGAATAGTCCTTGACACATAAATTAATTATAGAAAACTCCTTGATATTTTTCCTAAAATATATATTTTTTTCTTAGTATTTCAAATTTAATTATTTTAATTTTAATCTCAAAAAATTTATTAATAACTTAATCTTTCTGGTCTTTAATTGTAAAATTATAATGCCGATGCAACCTGCCAATGTATGACAACCACCTTATTTCACGACATCATACATAAAGAAGTCGAAGTATACGCGGATGATATGATAGTAAAATCAACCACTGTTAAGGATCATTATGAAGCCTTAGAGAAGTTTTTGCAAAGGGTGATTAAGTATAAGTTGAGGCCGAATCCTAAGAAGTGTGTTTTTGGAGTAACTTCTAGTAAACTGCTAAGATATGTAGTCATTCTAAAGGGAATTGAAAGACATAAAGAGCTCTGGTGATTTTTCAAGCACTCAGTCACCGCCTTGATAGAAAAAGTCAACACCTTGAAAAAGACACAAAAAGCTCTAGTGATTTTTCAATCAGCAAGTCACCACCTTAACTTCAAAATTCACTGTAGTAACCCGCAAGAAATAAACAAAAAATATAGTCGTTTATATCTGTTGGAGCTTATTTGGAAATAGTATTTTGTGCACAAAAATTGCATTTTAGAGCTAAGATTGAAGATCTATATATAGTTGAAGTTTCAAAGTGAAGTGAGAGAAGTTTTACACATCAAGAACTCATATTCAAAGCAAATTAAAACTATTAAACTCTAAATCTTTTGTGCCTTGTATTAAAACACCAAAGCTTCATTTCTCATTCTTATGTGTTCAATTTGTTATAAGCTAGATTACATTTCATATCTTTTGTACTAGCAATTTGTAAAGCTTTGAATGACTCAAAACCTCAAATCTCTTATAAACCATTGTGTTGGGCGAAATCCTAGAGAATTAGGGTGAAATCCCGATTCAACTATTGTAAAGATTTGGACGCAATCCCGGATCACTAGTGGAACCCTGAACAGGTGTGATTTAGGAGAAATAGATGCAGGAGAAGAAATTGGCTCTGAACCACTATAAACCTGGCTAAACTCTTCTATCTCATATTTTTTAATTGTGCTATTTAATTTTAATCTATCACTATATTCCATATAAGGTGAAGAATTACATTAGAAATTTTATAATTCTATTCACCCCCTCTAGAATTTATCATATTTGGGCCAACAATCTCCAAGCTTACTTATGTTTGCGAGCATATCTTTAAACTTTTTAGAAATAATTAGCCTATAAAGTGGGATGAAAAGTGTCTAGAAGCTTTTGAATGCATCAAAGAATATCTTTTGAATCCGCCCGTGTTAAGACCACCTATGTCTAAATGCATTTTAGTCTTATACTTATGCATAGAAAATTCCTCTGTGGGGGCAATACTAGCTCAAGCAGGTAAAGATGGTGTGGAATTGCAATATGTTACTTAAGCAAGAAATTGCTACCTTACGAAGAAAAATACAATTTGGTTGAAAAGACTTGTTTGGTTGTAGTATGGTGACTAGAAAGTTATGACATTAAAGTAATGGTGGTGTCAAGGATGAATCCCATGAGATTTTTGCACTCTGCGTCTGTCTTGGTAGGAAAGCTTGTTAGATGGTTGATCTTGTTGACGAAATTTGATATCCAGTATGTTACCAATAAGACGATTAAGGGAAGAATAGTAGTAGATTTCCTAGCTTAGCAACTTGTTGATGACAAAGAGCCATGCTAGAGTTTTTATTAAATACCTCTTTGAAGTAATAAACAGCGCAACAAGACTTACTTGTTGAAGCACGAAAACGTTAAAGGATCAATTAACTAGAATCACTGATCATCGAAGTAATCACATAAACGAAAAACTACTTGAAAACACAACCTAAGTTATTTCTGGTTTTTGCAGAGAGTTTTTTCTTTATGTTATTGTTCTTTTCTTAGCAATTCATAATCTATTATTATGCTTTATTAGGGAACAATAATAAGAATGATTAATGTTATTCTTTCTCTTTATCTGATTGTTGTGTTATATAAACTAATTACAACTACTCCCATCATGTTTGTTGAATGATCAACAAACTGCTAAAGGAAAATGCTTGAAGAAGATAAGCTGGTGTAATACCCTATACCTTGATGATAATTAATCTAGGAAAAAGAAAAATTGTATGCAAATTCACTTAAGAAGCTAAGATTCATTAATATTGCATATGAATTTGAGTAGTGAATTTTGTGATAAATTCCATGACAAAATATTTATAAATATGTATGAACATGAATATTATATGAACCATGAATATAAATATGCTTTTTGTAATCTAAATAGCTAAATAAAAATAAGTGCATAAAATGAAGGATAAAATGGTTAATTCCTAAAGACGGTCAAAAATTTCCATATTATTGAATAAGTGACCAACCAAGTGATGGGTATAACCTTACCACAAGGATGGTCGGCCATAGTGTCTAATTGGGAGGGGAAAATAAAATCAATTGAAATTTTTAGTGTTAGAAATTGAGTTTGTGGAAAGTGGATCCCACTTTCCACTAACCCAATTTTTATATTAGCTAATTGTAAGATTCAATGAACCTAGCCTTTTTCCATCATCTAATTTTCATGTAAATAAAATTTAATTCTAAATTACATAACTTCCTTTGGAAGCCATGCAATGAGAGCCATTCATTTAGATAATCAAATCAAGACCATCCATTTTCACTTAAGTTAATCACCATTTACTATCATCTTCTTCATTTCACCAAAAACTATCAAGAACAAAAGTTTTCCTTCTTCTTTCTCCTTCTCCATTCGGCCAAGACTAATCACACCACCAAGGGAAAGCTTCAAAGGTAATCATCTAAAAACCTAAGCCATTTTCTTCATTTAAATCATGTCTTGTATGTTTGAATGCCCTAAAAACTTTTCTTTTTTTCTTCTTCATGGGTTCGGCCAAAATGAGTTTCCATGGGGGGAAAGTTTCTTTGATTAAATGCTACTTAGATAATAATTTGTAAGTAGGAATTAGGAGTGTTGAGTATGTGTAGATGAATTAACAAAAAGGATTACAAATTTTCTTATTTTTGGATGATGGGTTCGGCCGACAAAGGATTTTTAAATCCTTTGTTTGTTTTGTGTTTTGATTAATGAAATAAGCTTAGTTAAGAGTTAATTGCATGAATTATAAGTTAATTTAACTTTGGTTAGGAAATTCTTGAATTTCCCTTTTCAAAGTTTAGGTAAATTTGGGGATTTTTTATTTAAAGCCTAAATAATGAAATTGATTGTTTAATTGAGCTCACTAGTAAGTTAATCGAATATGTATGAAACCAATTTGAGTTAGAAATGTTAAATTTTGGTTTTTCCCTAGTGGATGGTTCGGCCATCACTAGATGAATAGGGTTAGAAGGTTAATTCTTGAAATTGATTGATGAACTAGATTAATAATGATATTAATTGCATAAGTAAAGAATCAATTGGAGCATATATTGAGGAAATCCATTTTTTCCAATTTCTAGGGTTCGGCCACCTTAGAATTTTAATCACCTTCACTTAGTTTTTTTTAATTGGCTATTGAATTGAACTTAGGAATAGGTAAATTGCTTAATTGAGGAATCAATTTAATAATGGTTGTGGGAAATCCTTTTTTTTTCCCAAATAAGTAAGGTTCGGTCAACTTGGAAATAGTAGAACCAAGTTGATGTTTCTTAAATTAAACTTTAAATTAAAGATGTCTCTATGTTAATTGAATATGAATATGCTTACATTGATCATTGGTTGAGTAATCTTGACTCTGCTTATAAGTATAGCTCAACCATACTTGCAAAGTCAAGGAAAAATGTTGACTTTTGGCATAGCATGAAATGAATTACAATGAATTAATTGAATGTGATATGTATCTTAAGTATAGGCATAGAAGTATTAGAATTAGAATTAAACTTGGTTAATTAGTAAGTTGGAAGTGATGATCTGATACATGATTAATTGAATGGTTCTTTGTAGAACCTAAAGATAAAGTACAAGAATCACCAGAAGATCATCATTTCTGCTTGTGCTAGTTAGGAGCAAAGGAGTTCTAAGGTAAGTATATAATACTCGATGCGATATGGCCATCTTATTACATTTGCCATTCATTCATTGTGCCAATTTGATACCTTGATTGAAATTCGTATTATTGATATCTTTACATGAATCGAAATATTTCAAATCTCTTTTCCGACCTTTGATCTATCTTACATCGATATAATTATAGTAAATTGAAACCCTTACTCTTTGATGAGTATCATAATTCACTTGTATCCTAAATGTTGTCACCTTGTATAATATGAGTAATAACTTAAAATAGAAATCCCCATCTGATGTGGGGTATACATCAATCATGTGCACATGGTAAGAATGCCCGTCGGATAGGGATAGTGTATCCGCCTTAACTAGGAATGGTGGTCCTAGCCGGAAGACTTGATCAGTCTCACGCTTTTAATATAATTGTGAGTGAGCAAGGCATTAGCCGCCACTCTATCTAATTATTAATGGGAACACACCGTTTCTGAATATTTGATTTCTACTAAAATTATAATTGATTGCTTTACCCTAAACTCTCTATTGTCAATATACTAAAAGAATCCCATTGTGATAGTTTCAACTACCGGATTGTTCAAATTGCCTAAAAGTGATAAAACCATTATTATTCTTTAATTAATGTATTTATACTTAGCTGGCATATCATGTTTGCATAGTGCTTCGCAATAGACTTTTCTCTTATTTCATTCCACTTTAAAATTCAAACACTTTTCATTTAGATTTTTATTTTCATCAGTTATTCCTCTAATAAAGATTGTATTTGGTTTTTTGGGTATTTATTTTGTGCAAATATCAAGAGATTGGATTTAAGCACTAAATCAATTGTAAGTTTATTTTCCTATTATTTTTGTCTTTTAATTATTGGATTGATAATATTAATTCAATGTATTATTTTGATATTAATGATATGGAGATTGTTCTTTATTTTCCCATGAACTAAATTTATCTTTGTCTAGGGATTTGTATGAAGCTATCATGATATAAATATTGAATAAAATTCCTTTTGATTATATTTATCTTTTCTTAATTGAATTGATTATAGACAAATGCTTAGCTACCATTTGTTTAACTTAAGTTATGAACAAATGAACGTTTATTTCCAGATTTCATTCTTTTAAGGTCTTAAAATGAATTAGAAATATAAGTTTTAAGATTAAGATTTGGTTTTTAGTATATAATTTGATAAATTGATTTCTATGAATGCGATTGCTAATAGATTGATTTTTATTCTTAAAATTATTAAAAACTGATTCTTTTAAGCATAATCAATTGGATTTATTCATAAATATAAATGATTGATAAGCGGATTATGGACCCTATATATTTTTCATCTATTGCATTAAAAATCTGCATTTGTATTATTTAATTTTCTATTTTAAAATTATTTCCTTTCAAAAATCAAACAAAAATATTTTTACATTTAAATTCACTTTGATCCGAAACAAATAAAATCCATTTGCAATTCTTTGAGATAATACGACCTTGGGTGCTTCCTATATACTACAATTGCCCTGTATACTTGCAGGTAGCTTTTGGACAGTATATTTTGAGGCGAACAGCATATCATTACCAGTAATAATCATGTCATCCACATAAAGTAGAAGAAGTACACAACCTTGAGAGGTCTTATGAATGAACAAGGCATGATCATAGGTGCTAGAATGAAAACCAAACTGACAAACAGTAGAGCTAAATTTGGAAAACCATGCTCGAGAGGCTTGCTTAAGTCCATATAAAGCCTTAGGAAGACGACAAAGTTGATTAGGGAGATGGGTATGGCCAGGAGGAGGCTGTATATAAACCTCTTCAGAAAGATCTCCATTGAGAAAATCATTCTTAACATCCATCTGAAATAGTCGCCAGTGCTTAGCAGCAGTAATCGCAATAAGACTGTGAACATAAGTGAAACGAGCTAGGCAAAAGTCTCCTCATAATCAATGCCATACTCCTGTGTGAACCCTTTAGCTACCAATCTAGCTTTATACTTTTCAATTGAACTATCTGCTCGAGTCTTGATTTTATAGACCCATTTACAACTAATCACAGATTTATCTGGAGGTAGATTAACTAAATCCCAAGTATAAGCGCTTGTAAGAGCTTGAATTTCTTCTGACATTGCTTTCTGCCATAGAGGGTCAATACTAGCCTCGTGATAGGTACAAGGCTCATATAAAGGTACAATGGTGGAATAATAGTGAAAATCACAAAGAAGAATGGAAGGTTTAGTGACCCTACCAGAGCGACGTAGTGAAGTATTAGAATGATCACAATCTAAGTCAGGAAAAAATGAAATAGTAGGATCAATGAAAAAATGTGATGTTGTGGTAACTCGAAATGGGGAAAGACTTGAGAACATTTTGTGTTCCCAAAAGGTAACATTAGGGGTGAGCATAGGTCGGTTCGGTTCTCGAATCGAACCGAATCGATCCAACCAAATTATAAACAACCGAACCGATCCAACCGAATTATAAACTGAATTTTGATTATAAAAACTGAACCGATCGATTCGCATATAAAATCGAATCAAACCAAACTGAAAAAAATCAGTTCGGTTTGATTCAATTTTTGGTTTTGGGCTAATTAATGGGCTTTTTCTTATTTTTTTGGGCTTATTCATATTTTTGAGCTGATTGATTTTATTTTTTTATTTGATTCATAAAAAATATAAATTTTTTAATATATTTATATTTAAATAACTTTAATTTATATTAAAATCATATATATTTTTAAGTATAATTTTTATTATAACCAATTCTTTTTATTCAACTATTAAAAGAAACTTGAAATAATAATATTTTGAACTTAAATATTCATTTTTATTTCCATTTCATGGGTTTATTAAACAAGTCATATAAATGGATATCAAATTTGAAATGTGGAATTCCCAGTCAAACATCAATTGCCAAAGCATATGCTACTTCTCTAACATCCATGTGGATCATCCCTTCTAAAGATGACCACAACTCACAACTGTTTCACCCACATAGCGATTGAAGTAAAATATGAAAATCCATAAAGTTTTTCTAACAAACTTTAGACTTTACTATTTAATTACAATGATTTAATTAACTAATTAATGGGAAACAAATAAACATACTAACATTTAAATATTCAGCAAATGACAAATTCATGCATTTTCACAAATATATAATAAAAAGGTAACCACCACTTGAGTTCAATAAAAAGGAGAGGATCATCAAACAACCACAAAGTATTAAAGTTCAAGCACCTAAAACCAAAATTGAAATCCATGCAATCGCCCAATTTTAAAAAAAGTGTAGCAGAAGTGCAAGAGAAGTGAAAATAAACATAGAACAACAAAATCAAAAAAAAAATTATACCTGAAATAGCATTAAACAACAAAGCTCAAATAGTTCTTCAATCACTATCTTCTCATACTGCATATTAATAATTATAGAAAAATTAATTAGTTGATTGATTAAACCATTTGTTGAAAAATATAAATAAAGTCTCCCATCAAAATTTAATTAACCCTTTATTCTAAAAGTGTAATTTGTGTAAGCAAAAGAGAATCTGTCCAATGAATAGGACATCACCAACTAATAGTGGGCCTAATTGAATGGTGAAATTTTTAATGAAGGATAGTTTAATTTTTAATAAATATGTACCCAAATTTAAGAACTTAGCTAAATTTAAAAATGCACATATATATAAGTCTCTGTATGATAATTTAATTATATTGGTGTGTTTGAGATGTTGCTTTTTATATTTTTAATTTTGAGATTTTCTGCAGGGGAACTTTGAGTACAACAACAAATCAACAATGATAAATGATGAGTACTTAAGCATCACTTTTGTATCTTTAATGCCAAATTGCATATACAATTATATATATTTCTGTTAATTATTGAACTAGTTATATATTAATGGAATAATGGCTTTCGGATTGTGCCAACCAAAGTATCTAAATTTTCAGGCATCTCATTAAGTAATTAACATTCAAAAATTAATGCTATATATAAATAGAATTTCAAGCAAAAAGAAAGAATACAGCTAAGCATTTGGATTGAAGGGTGAATTTTCATATTACTTGGACCAATTACTGCAAATACTTATAAAAAAAATTAATAAGTTTGTTGTATTTAGTGAATCAAAGAAAAAAAAATTCTAATATGAGACAAATATTAAAGTTTGTTTAGTTAACTTGTTATCTAGTTTTACTTTTTTTATGTGTACTTCAATTTCTATGTAAATAATTAACCTATGAAATAAATGTGGATGCCCATTCCTAAAGTGTTTTACCCTTTAATTACATAGTTCAAATTTTAACACAAAATATATTGAAAAACATCACAATCTTTTAAAAAACATAAATTAAAGCTTGCTTAGGTATCTAAATTAAACAAAAAAATTCCCAATTTAAGCAGCAATTAAAAATAAAAAATGCATTTCTTAGAAGAGTAAAAAGCTATTACATACCAGAACAGTGGCATAAGCGTGGTCCGCGTGAATAAAGAATCGAGAAGAAGAAGATGAGAAGTAAGGCAGTAAGAATGGAGAGAGCGGCGGCTAGATTTGGGTTTTGGAAGAGAGGAGAAATGAGAGCGGCGCTAGGTTTAGAGGACGTGAGGAATTGAAAGAAAGTTATGAAGAAGATGAAATACGCTGTTAGTGTTTTAGTTTTACTAATTAAAACTACGTCGTTTCCATATTTCGGTTTTGGTTCAATTTATTCAGTTTTTTTTACATAGAAAATCAAACCGAACCGAAATAATTAATTTTTTCAATACTAAAAATTGAAATCGAACCGAATAATTTTAAAACCGAACAAATTGCTTATTCGGTTCGATTTTTCAGTTTTACCCAAATTATGCTCACCCCTAGGAAACATGACGGGATATGCGAAGATGTTTGGAAAGAGGATCCCAACACCGATACCCTTATGTTCAATACCATACCTGAGAAAACAACATAAACATGCTTTTGGTTCTAATTTGGTATATTCATAGGGTTGTAAAAGAACAAAACAAGCACAACCCAAAACACAAAGAGATTGGTAATCAGGACAATGGCCATACAAACACTCATAAGGAGAAATGTTACTAATAACAGGAGAAGGAATGTGATTGATGGTATAAACAACAGTGAGAGTCGCTTCCCACCAAAACTTTCAGGACAAAAGGAAGAGATTAAAAGAGCTCGAACAGTATTAAGAATATGCCTATGTTTTCATTTTGTGCACCCATTTTGTTGAGAGGTACTTGGACAAGATGTCACACCCCGCTTCGGGCGGTGCAACGGTCCTAGGGCATGGGTAGGCATAAGGCCACCGACCACCCGTAGAACCCATAAACATGACTTTCACATACGGCATCATTGCATCTAATACACACATATCCCCAAGATCTCAAC
>CATKHJ010660494.1:0-18932 GCA_949750685.1 Vernicia montana | reverse complement strand
TCTTCAATCTTTGGAAGAAAAGTCACTCATTTGCATCTTCAGGCTGCAGGTACAAGAGATGTAGGATCCGTTAAAGTTCTGAGCTGTCTTTGGAAGCTTAAGAGAATAAAAGGTTCCAATTATATATATACATTTTTTTTTTGTAAAACTTGACTTTTGAGGTTCAAACTTAAGACCTTGCAACTTTGGAGATAACTCCACTACCATTGAATCAAAGGCTCATTGATCAATCATATTAGTATCTGATCATTAATCTATTAGGATCAGAACTGGAGAAAATGTGAAGATTGAATATAATTTCTTAAATAGAATTGGAGAAGTGATCATACTTTCTAGGAGCTTTGTCATTCAGCTTGCCTGGTAAGTTGGAATAGGCACTCCTGATGCTTCTGTCAGCTTTTTGTAAGCATTTTGCAACCTTTGAGTCACAGGCCCTACTTCACCATTGCCCACTTCGCGTCCATCAATTTTCACCACCTGTTATGGAGTGTTTAGGCCATCTCCAACCCAAAACTCTAAATTTGGTGTAATTTTCATACTAAAATAATGTAATTTTAACACCAACTACTATTTGATCTCCAACCCACCACACTAAAAAGAATATTCCTTAAAATATTCTCTTTTTCTTTCTTCTATTTTAGTTCTATAAATTTAAATTAATTTTCTACTTAATTTTTAAATAGTAATTAATATTAAAATAATAATATTTAACCTCATAATAAACATTATAAAAATTAATTATTTTATAAAAAATTATTTTTATTATATAAAAAATAGACATTACAATTAATATAAAATACCATAAAACTTCACATTTAATATATAAAAACCATTACAGTTAATATAAAATACCACAAAAATATTACATTTAATATATAAAAACATTTTATAAAATTGGACAATAAGCATTACATCTAATTAAAAATAATTGCACACACAATTAAAAAGTACATATTGATCGACCTTAAAATTTAAAACAAATTATATACAAATTTTAATTTAAATTCTAACATATTGTAAATTTAAGTTAAAAAAATTTAAGATATATATATATATATATATATATATATATTGCATAAGTTATCCCTGTAATATGTATTAAAATTTATTATTTAAAAAAAAAAAAGAGGTGCTGTGCATTTCAACGCCAAATTTGGCGTTGCACTGTATATGACTATATATTTGGTGTGGGATTTGAAGTTGGGTTAGAGTTGTTTTGTGTGATTTTTACACCAAATTTGGTGTTTTGAAGTTGGGTTGGAGTTGCCCTTATGAAGCTTTTACCTTTCTTTTCTATTCTAAATCGATCAGATGAATGGCAAATTATGATCGTGAAATTTATATTTCTAAAAGAAGGCACTCACCGGAGTAAGCTCTCCCATGGTTCCAGTCGTCCATACCTGCATGGCATCAAGATTCCAAGTAACCAACAAATTAACAATAAAACTTTAAAGGGTAACACTTAAACAAGTTAACCGAATAATGCTACATATAATGACTAACTATGCATAGTCAGTGGGTTATTTTACATCTTTATCCTTCTTGCAAATGAAGAAAATTATAAGTAGAGGGCAATTTGATCTTTTCATCTTAAAATTTTTTGTATTTTCCTCACTATGCATAGCTAGTCACTATACAGAGCATTTTTGAACAAGGACGTTTATCCGTACTGTCAAATGACATCAAACATTAAAAAAAGAGTGATAATTAAATTTGGATAATTAATCTCCACATTTGTAAAGTATGAATACTTATTTTAGATTTTATTTCAGATTTTCTTGGATAAGAAATATCTCAAATTTTTCAGAGAACATTTCAGCAATGATACCAAAAAGTATGAATACTTACCTCGTCTGCAGTATGGAACTCTGATAGACTGATATTCCGTTCCTCTAGGATAAAATTCTCCTTTACTACTAGATCCATAACCTGCAACCTCAAAAGAAAAATAATAGGTCATATCTCTGCCAGATTAAAATAATTTGTCAAAGTATATAAGAAGAAATTATGGAGCTTTAAAGCTTTATTTTCTGGTCAAACAAAAAGAAAAACTAAATAAAAGAGTTAAAAGCATATGATGGCTTCAACTATGCCAGGCAACAAAACCCACATATATATTTATATAATCATTGTACTCTTTCTCAATTTCTGTACTAAGCAATTCCTTATAATTTCCTACATCCTTATTTATATCTTAATAGATAGCTACCATCTCATTCTGGGCAAAATTGTATATAAGCAAAAATCTTAGAAGCTTTAAATAATTTTCTTACAAATTTATTCAAGGGCATTTATGCAGCCATTTACTCCAGGTAAGAGATGTAATGAAATAGACATCCATGATTTCAAGATACGGACTCAATACCACGACTAGGATGGAAGTTCAGCACTTACAGTAGCTCGGGTAATTCCGGGAAGGCAATAATCAGCATGAGGCGTTAAAACACGGCCTTTCTTCACTAAAAACTACAAAAAGTGACATTGATGATTATTTCTTCAATCAAAAGCAGAACAAGAAAATAAATAATTTTGAAGGCTTTATTATCATTTTTTTTTTTTTAAATAATGGGTTGGAAATGCTAGTCACACTGATTTCATGCCGAGTAATTCATAACCACCCATGATCACATTTTCTACCCTTTTCACTGTAAAAGAAGACATTTGACCAAATATTATTAACACTAACATCTTTATTAAATTATTAATGAGGACCACCTCAAAACAATTTCAGTAATCCATGTGATGGGATGACAAAGAAAATAAAGCTTCTTCATATTCATGCAGGTACTAATCAGAAACTGTAAGACAAGGATAGGCTTACAATATTTGTAGCATTTGTTTCTGACACATAACCATCCTTGTCAAGCATAATCGCATCATCTGCATTTGCATTATTCCCTTCTATCTGCACCACTCCAAATGAAAAACACAGTTTAAGTCAAGATTTGAAGGACCTAACCATGGCAATTGGCTGGTTTACTACTATGGAAGTTATTATAATATAACTGCCCACAAAATTGTACAGTTGACACCACCAAACAGCATTAGATATCTCAGGACTTAAAACCACTCCACACAACCTTAAGATAAATTTGGCTCATGTATAAATATGAAAACTTTGAAGCAACAAATCATACATTTAAGGAATCACATCATATGATAAAAGATATTTTAGTAGGAGAATACCTTTGCTAGAATGTTATTGAGGAGGTTATTGTGGTGAATCTTTGAATCCAAATTCTGGAAAACACAGAACATAAAAAGTAAAAAGAAGAAAATAAGGTAAACTGAAAGTAAGACACAACTCAAATGATTACATCACTATCCACTTCATTGGCAAATCCATGGAAGGCCACCATTTTGTAGGCCATACCCAAAAATTTTCGCTCTCTCCTGCTCTAAGTAACAAGTGGGACTGAGGCATCTAAACTTAATTCTGATCCAGAGTCCATTCGGCACAAAACTATACATGGATTAAAAAGTTCTAATCTTTCTTCTTCTTTTTTTTTTTTTTTTTTTTTGGCTTTATAGAAACCTATAGTCAGGGCATTAGAGCTCCTAGTAATTTTTCAGGGAAGATGTACATTTTTTGTATTCATTGCCAAGTGAAGATGTACAAAATCTGTGCAAGTTGTACATTTTCTAGTTTGATACTAGGAACTAAACTAAGAAAATTAAAGAAGACCAAAAAGCATACATTTGGTGAATTACGCCGTGTTGTAGCAGTTACTAGAGTTATGCCATGTGTATTGTCATAGACAGGTGGTTTCCATTCAGGAAGCACTGCAATTCAATTGAAATAGTAAGAGCATCAAAAGAAACAGAATGATCCAATACTTGTTAGGGTAATCAGAGTTATAAGCGCAATGATAAGAAAAGAGAAAAACAATACAAACAATTTTACGTTGTTCAGTCTCTCAATAGACCTACGTCTATAGTCACTCGAAAGGATAATCTACTAAATCATCATATTACAATTTTTGGACGGATAAAATTGCAAACCCTCTCACAATATCATCACAAAGACAAAAACCTCAATCAATGGGCGAAAGCCCCAACTCAACTATTGGGCAAAAACCTCAATTCAACTATTGAGCAAGAGCCATACATCCTTGGGCAAAAGCCCAATAACCTCTCCTATAATACTCCTATTTATAATGTTACCCACTATCAATTTTAACTCAATATGAATTATCACTCAACTAAGAATAATATTAAAATAAGAATTCTACTTTACATAGGAAATAATCATCCACTCAATTGAGAAATATTTATCACACACAAAATAAGAAAAGGTCTTCTTCCAAGTCCCATTAGGATTTTGAGTCACAATCCTAACAAAATTTTATACCTAACCTTGCTCCCACACCACACCACCCCACCCAACCCAACACAGACAACAAAAAGATGAAGAAGGAACAGAAATAGCACTCCAATTTTACACATAAACCACTTCATCAACATCTGCATTTAATATTGGTGCCTTTAATAAGGTACCAACAAGCATGTGCCCACCAGACAAAGACTGTTGATGAAGTAGAGTTGGTGTTACATAGCATTGAAAACTAAGGGCTAGCCTTACCAATTAAGGTGCATCCATAAAGATTAAATGCTGGACTCATGCCCGAAGTAACCTGAGAAATATAAAACAACAGAAGAAGCAAGTGAAGAAAACAAAGTGCTAAGAAGTTCTAAGAATAAAAAGTTCATCATTCAAAATATAGGTTGATTAAAATGAAAATGCGTATCACATAGAGAGAGAGAGAAAGAGGATAAAAGAAAAAGATACTAAACCTTCTTTCCACGTGTAAGGGATAGTCGGATGTGCGCATTATCAAACATTTCATTCCTAATTAGAGTTTTGAAGATGGCTTCCTTAACCTGCAATAATGCAAATGCTACAAAGATGAACTGATCTTCCTTGCAAACTTGCAGAGAAAATGAACTACTATTCACTTAAGCCAACAACCTTAAACGGATATAAACAAATTGATATGCATCTTCAGACCCTAACCTCATCACGAGTTGGAACATTCTTGAAAGCTAGAGCCTTGGCTGAGTCGAACAACCTAATGAAAAAATAAAGCCAAAACAGATTGTATCAAAGATGGGGAATTTTAGTCTTCAGACATCAACGAAACTATCACACTAAGGGAATATGAAATGATACATGAAGAATCTCTTATGAGTTGTTAATGGAACTCATAATTCCATAAACATGAGCTTTCAAATGCTAATCCAAACATACACTTATTTAATCTTTAAGCTTAAAACCAATTTTCTGTCCTCTCCTTATTCACCTTTGAATCTTTGACCCAAACAAGAGGTAGAAAATATGTTTTTTCTTCACATTTTTCTTTCCATTTCTTTTCTCCCTCCACTTTTTTCCCAAACAAAGTATAAAAGTTAGTTTGCCCACCATTGAACAATAAGCTAACGTATGAACAAGAATTTTCCTTTTCTATAAATGTGTCAACATACAGTAGCAAGCACTGACCTTTGCTAAAAGTTTGACCAGTCTTTAACTAACCTGTCTAAATGCTCTTCAAGCTTAAATACCTTCCCATTATAAATTCGAAGTCCCTCCCAAACTGAATCACCACCTTGGACAACCGAATCAAACACAGAAACCTGATGCAAGTCAAGAGACAAAATGACTGTATAACTCCATAAACAGTGGATCCAAAGTTTTAATTACTATAATCACATACCTTAGCACTTTCACGGGGTAGAATCTCATCTCCGACCCATGCAAGAAGCTTCTCATTTGCAGGAATCGGAATATCTGGAGGAGGCAAGGGGCTCTTCAAAAGGCCTGACGTCTGTCTCACATGCCGCCTAAGCATGTTATACAGAGGTAGACTTCGCTCCAACAAGTCATATAGAGAAAATGGAAATGGCTGAAAAATAAATAAAATGAGGGTGTAAGTAAGTATAAGGAGTCAAGGAAATGATAATAGAGAGCTCACAAAGATGATATGGTATTATTACACAAGACGAGTTGACAAATTTCTCATATTTACAAGAAACAAGAATCTCAGTTAATCCATTTGGTCATAATGTCTTGTAAAAGATGCATCTGCTTTGAAGAGCACTAAAATTTCCGCTTACTCAACAATTGCCTTTCCCCACTTCCCCAAAGTGTCTAACTTCGAAAAAAGAAAGAGGAAAAAAAAGGATCAAACAATACAGCCTTTCAGAAATGCCTTCTTTTCCTACTTTGTGTCATAATTATTTTGTTTTAGCACTATGGAACAGAGTAGTTCTAGTCTCTATGGAACTAATAAGGATTCAAAATCAATTTCCAAAAAACATTTTCATAATAATGACACAAAATGTGTAAAATCTGAAAAGAATATGATTATATGACTAAAATAAATAATTTGACTCCTTGCATGTATAGAAACAGGAATTGATACATTTTTTTTCTATCGAAATATAAAATGCAGACTGCATACATGGGGATACTTTCTTGGTTCAGTGAAGCCTGTTGATTGATGCACACTTTTGTACCACCATGGGGCCCAAATGCCATCGATTGGTTTTGGACCAGCTTCCCATCTGACAATTTGTGGATCAAAACTTGTCACAAACACAATTAAAGCCTAAATTTATATAGAAGTGAATGTCAGAAACCAGAATCCATGAGCATAAGTGTACTGTGTGCATGTATGGGTGCAATAGTTAGTTAGCTATGGTAGATTTATCAAATTTCAGCAGATCTTCCATTAAATATAGTTTCGACTGAAGGACATGATGGACATTTAAAGAAATTTAGGCAAGAGGAAGGACAGAATGGAAGTTACTAGAGATTATGGTAGGACATGGATGTTACTAGAGATTTCAGACAAGGAACTTTCTTTAGTACAAACAAAACAAGATACAAGAATTAACTTTCAAATGGAAATGGTGCTAGAAACCTGAGCATTGAATCATCAAAAGGAATATCCAAGTCTTCACAAAGACCACGTAAAGTACCCTGCATATCAATGAGGTCAACAGTTACAAATGCAAAATCTAAGGAAAAACATTAGATATTTTCAGAAAAGATGATGGACAAAGAAACTATGACAGGCCCTCCTAACAAAATTGATATGGTGCAAAAAAAAAAAAAAAATCAATTATATGTATAAAGTAATGTTGTGCAAGTATCCTTTTCTGATTTTGTAAACTATATTGCTTGTATTGTAGACTTCATTTACAATGGTAATCTCCAACTGCACTTAACACATATAACAACTAAAATGAGTAAGACATCAAAATAACCTAGTGGACATGACTGGCTACTAGGTAAAACAAATACACATCCAATCATTTTCATATCGTATGAAGAGAAATGCAACCGAGAAAATCTTGAGTAGTTAGCACTCTTACCTCAGGATCTTGTTGGAGGTCCTCAGCATCAATGACAGGTGGGGGCCTTCCCAACTGAGAGAGGTCACTGTATATGGAGACCAATTCTCCCAAACCTAACTCAAGAAAGGATGGAGGCACGACCTTTTCAAAAGAAGGCTGAAAATATAAAATGAATGAAATGCCAATGAAAGCATTCGTCAGTCAGCGTCATCAAGAATAACTAAGTCATCATTCTTGCAGAAAAGACTAGTTAAAAAAAATGAAGTCTTATGAGCTTGCTTAATTTGCTGGATTTAAGATGATTAATTTACAACTTACCAGTATATCAAGTGGATTACGTATCAATATAAAGTGCTTTCCTTTCTTCATCAAATCATTGGGCAGACCAGGTATACGCTGCTTTGCAATATGCTGTAAACAAATAAAGGAAAATTAATATTCATGAAAAATAATCAACTGAAATCCAAATTAGTCCAGCCAATGTAAAAAATAATTTTTTATCTTATGATGCTTCAGTTGATGACTAAAACAATTTAGCTAATTCCTTTTTCCCTATTCTGTGGCAACCAAAGCATGACTATGATCTTTAAATTATTGACCAAAACAAAACAGATTCTGTAAAACCTTCTCACCCTGAAAATCTCAGGCTTCTAGCAGGAACAATTCATTTTAAGAGGGCTTCTATTGATGGCAAATAACAAAGCTAATTTTTTTTCTCATTTTGTGAAAATTAAAGAAAATATAGAAAGATAATCAAGTAGTCTAAGTTACTGTCTATAATACACAGAGCCCTTGAAAACCTTGTCTCCTTGAAATTTCCAACAAGATAAATTAATTTCAATAACTTTAGGAGGAAAAAAAAATCAAAAGGGGATAGTTTCCATCATTAAAACAGATGTACATAACAATATGATCTAACTGTCATACTAATTCTGAAGAAGATAAAGCATAATAAGATTAGCACATTACATTTTTCTGAATTTGTGGACCGTAACTGGAACAGCTTATGAATTACCTTACAAAATCGATACTTCTTTCCTCCTGGTCCATAAATAACCTCTTTTACGACCTTATTTCCATCAGAAACCTGTTCTTAGAGAGACAACCAGTCTCAGTGTCCAGAATAAGAGGAGATAACAAAAGTGATAATAAAATTAAAAATAAATGGTAACGCCTAATATCAAAAGAAAAGAGAAAAAAAATAATGCATATATAAGACATTGGACACCATGTATTGATTTCAGAATGGCAACAACAAAAAAAAAATCATCATTCAGGATCATTCATGTCCAACAGAAGCCAACCAAACTTATCCTTCTTAGATTCTTAGAATAAGTAATGCATATACCATCAAACAAAATTCAGAAAGGGCAAAGAATTATGACAGCCGTAGCAATCGAAACAGTTGTCATTTCAGGATCATTCTAGTCCAATAAAAGCGGACATAACAACCTAGACCCCTGACTGATTCTGGTTTAGTTTCCATTTCCAGATAAAAAAGAACTCAAGTGCATAAGCAACACTCAACTATTTTATGCATAATGGGCCAAAAATTTCAGCCTTTTTGGCCTTCTAATATAGCATAAGGCATCACTTGAACACAGAAGGCAATTTTGATAGTGATAAAAAAAATATTAGGATAAGAAAGATGAGGATAACGATACCACATTTTGCATACCATTTTCGACAGAACCTCTTCCCTGTAAGGTCTCTCCACATCTGTTACCTTTAGAAAAGTTGCATACAGAGGTTCATCAAGCACTTCCATATCATCCCTCTTCATAAAACACAACAACAAACAAATTAGTAATCAATCAATGGCAACTCTCTAGCTTTATGACAATATATATAAATTAATGATCAATTTCTTCAATTTTATCAAAATTTCAAAGTGAAGAATTAACTCAAATTAAAATGAAAATTGAGTTATAAAAATATATAAAATTAAAGCAATAATAAGGAAAATTAAGCAAAGGAATTATAGAAAAAAAGGGAGAAATTAACCTGAGCAAAAGAGTACATGAGAGAAGTACTAAGAGATCTCGGAGCAGACCATGAATGAATCACCTCTATCTCTTCTTTCTTTTTTCCTTCCATTTATTTTTTAAGAATGATTTCTTGTCTACTCTTCTTTTCTTCAGTCTCTGTATATGATGAGTGTACAGTGAATCAATGGAGGTTTGAAATGGCTGAGTGAAGGAGAGAGAGAGAGCTATAAAAATAAACAAAAATATATATATATATTTTTTTAAATACAGTATTAAAGTTTCTGTTTTCGGACAGGAGATGAGCCTTGGACAGCAAAATACTCTGCGCGGTCATAAGTACACGTCAAAGCATCGTTTTCGTGGAGAATCATGATTGGTTGCGATTTGCGACGTAGCGTAATGTTAGTGTTTTTAATTTAATCCAGGTGCATTAACGTTCGAGTAGAAATATTTTATTAAATTTTTAGATTCGAAGCTATAAAAGAAAATTTATACACGGACGAATTAAAAACTCCCTCCGTTACTTTTTTTATCTGTCCATTTTTTATTATTTCACAAAAATTAAAAAATAATTAATTATGTTAAATTTAAATATGATTAAATTACTTTTATTAATTATAAAATAATATATAATATGTACATTAAATATAGAGTAGATGATAAGAATAGTATTAAAAAAATAATATTTTATTAATTTTTTAAAGTTATAGATATTTTGAAGAAAAAAAATTCCTTAAAAAAATAACAGATAAAAAAAAATGGAATGATTAAATTTTAATCTTAGCAATATTAAAATATTTAAACAATAATTTGTAATTTTTTAACATATAAAATGGTTCTTCCAATAAAAATAAATAAATCAAAAAAAAAATTTTGCCCAAAGAAAGTAAAGATTAGCATTAACAGGGCTGGAAGTAAAGATGGCAGCAGAGCGGGTATCGGACGTGTTTCTCATTACACATATTCGCCCCGTCAATATTTATTTATACTCACCTCATCACCCGCCCCGCTACGGGGTGGGGCGGGACGGATATCCGGGGATTTACTCTTTTTAATTTATTTATTTTTTTTTTTTTTTTTTAATTATTTAATATTAATTATATATATATATTTGAAAAATTAAAAATATATATTATATATATAATCGGGGCGGGTTATAGCATTACCCACCCCAAAAACTCGATTCGGGTTTTAAATTTAAAACCCGCCCCACCCCGTTTATTACCCGACGGAGCCAGCTAAATTGCTATCCCTAGCTGGAAACCCAAATAAGTACAAATATGTATGACAATCAGGGAGTTAGCCCAACATACAATAATCAGAGACTTAATGTCTATGAAAAATCTACCCACAAATGAGATTTTTTAATGGGGCTTAAAGCCCAAACCATAAAACACAGCCCAGAGGCTGAAACACCAACAGAAATTACACACTTGCTCTTCAGCCACCTCATCACTGGAAACCTCCACCAACTCGCCGTCCTCTGCCACCGAAGGCCAGTAAGAAGATAAAAGCAACTCAAAAGACAAGTGTGGTTGAGCAAAACCCCAAAGAAAAAGTACTTAAAGGCTCAAGGCAATGATTCCTAGGTAGAGATTGAGCACCTTCCGATGAACGGACTGAAGCCAAAGCCAAAAAGGGGTCAAATCTCTACTAGGAGCTTCAAGCATCAGCCACAAAACCATATTCTACATGCAAACCTCCGCTGGAAACTTAAAGCCAAAACTAATCTCCCTTTCCCCCACCCACCGACACAAAAACAGACGCTTCACAAAGCTGATCCCAGGTCGATGAGCGGACCGAACATAACCGTAGCAGAGTACGACAACTTTGTCGATAGTGACCATTATCAGAGATCCAAAACCCCAAAAAACAAGAGATACCAACAAAGCATACAAAAACAAGCCCACAGCTTTATTCATAGAAATTAAGTGCAACACATTGGCTGGTGTGTATATCTGAAGGTGAATATAGAATTAGCATGCTTTGTTCACAAAACTTTACCTTCACCTATTAGAAAAAATAAATAAATACTCAATAGTATTAATAGCCAATTGCATACTCTCGATGATTGATCATATGATCACGTTGAGAAATAACCCTTTTTAAATATTTTGATTGGATCTAAATAAGGTTCAATTACCCTAATTTTTTATTAACAGAAATTAAAATTTGAATTCAACCACGAACAAGATAATAAATTATATATTTCTTAAAAAAAAAAAGAATCTGCACGTGCTCATAATTTTCCAATTGTTAATGCTTTCCTAGAAAACCCCACGTGTTCACAAATTGAATTATTCGATCTAACAACCATAATTATTAGAATCCCAAGTCATTTTCTTATCTGGAAAATAATTTTTCTGGAGAGAGATGTTTAAGGACTAAAGAGATACAAAACCAAACACATCAGGGAAGCAAATGGAAAGAGAGTTGCTATTTGCCTGTGATTTTAAACAAACGTATACTTGATCGATCATATGACTGCATGTAGGGAAGTAAATCCAATGGCCTTAGTGTTTCGGTCATGTCTGTGATTATAAGGTTAGCCTGCCCTGCAAGTCGGAGAAAATAACTGAAGGTGTCGATATTGCGAATAACACAGGCAATATAAGCCACAGGACCTTCCTTTGTTCCAGCATTTGAAGAACTTTTATCAAGACCCTCAATTCGACAAAGATTGGTTTCGCAGCCAATCTGATTAGCCTTATGTGAGTTGGATCCATCTAAATCATAGGCATGGTGAGCTTCCCCTTCATCAACACCATTGACTTTGACATCAACACAGTATCTCTGCGTCTGAGACTCTGAGCATGCTTTCACTTGGTTCAAGAGAATAGCAAGTACGTGAACAAGATGAGGGAGGCATAATGGATCATAAATTATATCTGCACCCAAACTGTAAAAAGACCAATGAGGTGAATGACAGGGGATTCAGTAACGTATAACAATGAATTGAACAGCCAATCCCATAACAAAGTAAAAAAAGAAAAAGAAAAAAAAAACTAAATATTGAATCCAATGCCACACACTAAATGCATGCAGTGCTAGCTGAATTGATATTCTTAGACAGTAGAACATTTACAGCTAACTACACACACAGGCAAAAGGGAAAAAGTAAATGGGCAGAAAAGTTACAGTACTCACACAATCTCAGGCATGAACTCCTGAAGTTCAGTCTTTGCTGCAGATTCCCAAGGCAGATGAATGCATTTCACCTGAGATTTATTGTCCATTTCAGCTTTTGCCTGTTGTCTGTATAAGCATTTCCTATAATCACAACTTGGTTATGATCTTTATTAAACTTCCAAAGGATCTAAGGAAAATACCCCACAAAATCTGAAGCAAAATTTTACTTCCAGATACGTGTTCCGTGAACAAGGCAAGAAAAACAACCTTCTTTCAGTTATCTGAGTAAATCCCCTACACATCATATGGCTGTCCAATGTACTTTGCATATACAAATAAAGTGACAAGATTTATTAAGCATCCAACTGATTAGCTTTTCAGTACCTCAAATCAAGAGAAAAAAAATGTGTGGAAGACTACATGATACATTCAACTAGTTGCTTAAATTAAAAAACCATTAGATGGAGGGATCAATAGGTCAGTGACCACTTAATAGCTTTATATCTTCTACATATAACTACACAATAATTCCTTAGGTTATTCCATTATCATACGATTATGGCATTCCAAAATCATAACCCGAGGATAAAAATTAAAAACAAGATAAAATGGACCTCAATAATCAAAACAAATAGCTGGCTAGCAAGAAAGATAACCACAACTACAGGACTTCCATAACTTATCAGAGCACCAGGGGAAGAACTTTAACACTCACCATATTTAGATCTTGAGTAGATCTTTCTGGCATTTCAGAGTCAGCTCTCAATTGGTTCAACTCCAAATTAAGCTTCATGTTAGCTAAAGTTGACAAGTCACCATCGCTTAATATAACCTGCATCAAATGCACAGATATTTCAATTACATTCTTCATTATATTAGGTAACTGTAAGTTCCTAACAACAGTGGAGGAAAAACTATGTGATATCCCACATTTCAGTAGGGGAGCCTTGGTAACATCTAATTGGTTTAATTAAATCTTATGCTTTACCTAGTATACTGCATGGATTTTAGTAGCTACTGAAAATCAATAAGAGAATAATAAAAAAAGAAAAAAAAAAAAGAAAAATGAGGAACAAACATCAGAAGGATTTTCCTTGTAGCTATATTTTTTTTAATTATAAGAGCCATAGAAATGAGAGATGATCAGCCTCCCATTCTAGTTCACACTTAAGCCAAAATAACCTCACTATGTCATAACAGCCACCCAGTCCACACTAGTGTTTTCAGCAATTAATTTTTAAACCATCAACTCCAAAGGTTGTGTTCTTGTAGCACAAGATCAATTTTCCAAACCAGACCATACACCCAATTGAGAATTAGAGAAAATAGCAAATAAATATTGAGTCGAGGAATACTGGGAAAAGATGTAAGTCTTTCAATAATATCAACACTGATAGCACTGTTCTCTAAAGTCATGCACATAATACTGAAATAACTTACCTTGGAAGCTTTTACATGAGAAAGACAGATTCCAACCAAACCAACACCAGAACCAACCTGCATTCATTTTTGGGTAAGCTAAACAACTTGAACAAGTGTAAAATGGAAAAAGCAAAGTTCTGTTGGCACCAAAGGGAGAAAAAAATAATAATAATAATACGACAAGAATAATGAATTTGGTATATTCAATAAATGGAAGGAGAATGTACAATATAATGTTATCTACAAAGATAAGAATTAAGATTAAGCATTATCATGACAGGGAACAAAAACAACAACAAATTAATTATTGATAAATAACCTTGAATAAACCACATTTTATGGTTCAATTATGATAAACACATCCTTGCTCATGTATGTAACTTACCTCAAAACATGATTTATTAGAGAATATGTCTGGAAAAGAAAGTACAAACTCTGACAAATACAGACTTGAGGGCCAAATAGCACACCTACATAAAACATGCCAACAGGAACTAACATGCATCAGTTTATGTGGTTTCCTAGGCAGCATTTGAAACACACACAGAGTCAGAAAGCAGAAATTCTTCTTATGACACTGATGGATATGATGTAAAAAAAAGTTTGGCCGACTGCTCTCCAAGAATGCTGAAGTTAACTTTAATTATCCAATGCAAGAATTACATTGAAAAGAAATGAAGCATACCCAGTGTCTCCTTCAAGCATGTTGAGCGAACAATGCAGTTGAACCACCAGTTTTCTTGATTTTGGGCAACTTGGAGGTCCAGAACACCCTAGAAATGCCAAATCAAGAATTAAACAAGAGCTGATGTGGAAAACTATAAAGAACCAGTGCACCAACATTACAGGACAATACTTACTACCATCAGGAAAAAGAAAAGAAATGCATTTGCAGATCTTTGCATTTCCTTTGCCCGAAATATCATCCTAACAAGACATAAATCAAAGTCAAAACATAATTCAATTACTTAAACATGACAATCAACACAATACGGAGTGCTTCCTCAAACAGACGCCTTACCTTCCATGAAGTCATGTAATAACCATATTGCTCATATAATTCATCCAACACGGTGTTATGGCATGATTCAATCTCAAATATAAGCTTCTTTACAAAATTCTTCAAGTAAGGTGCATTAACTTTTCCAATCTGCAATGTTCACACAACTGAACCAAGCTTTGTGATCATGAAACAAGCCCTACTAATCACCAAATATTGCTTAATTTCCAAAAATCTTTTTATTATTATTATTTTTTTTCAATCCAATTCAAATCAGATCATAAACATCAAATTTGCAGTTAAGTTCAATCTTCATCAATATAACTTGTGGTGCATAATGACAACTACTTACCGCTTCGCTTATACAATAGTCCCAAATAAATCTCTGTACTCTCTCTGTAACCAATCCTCCTCCACATGTTCTGCTTTTCAATCAATCCAACACATGCATAAAGCAAATAAATCCATCAGTTCCAGTCTCCTGGCAATTGCATATGTATATGCGCAAATATACGGTTAATTGATGCTAAAGTGAACCAAGGAATTGAAATTACCTTGCCATTGATATTAAGGAATCCGAGGGCTCCATGGCGAGGAATGCAGAGACCAAGTGGAGGCCCGGAGGGATAGTAGGGTAGAGCTTTGGGTCCGCCATGGCCGGAGCAGAGTTTAGGGTTTTGGACCAAAGTCAGACACAGTTGGAGTTCTGTACAGATGCAATGCATGGATTTGAATTCGTTAGATTACACGACGCCGTTTCATCTCTTTGAACTGAGTTCGCAATCGCAGCCATTGAGGCTTAAACCCATCGATGAAATGTCCCCGGCCCAATCCCAAAGATAGGCCTGAGCTCATTCAGTTTGAGATTGGTGTCGCATAATAATACGACTCTTGTCTTGCAAACGACATTTGCTCACTGACACTTCAAAATTTACAACTTGACGTTAAATATGCAGTTTGTTTTACATGCGGTCGTTCACCCACCAAATGCACACTTGTCGATTTCCTACATCTTGCCGTTTCATATTTCATCGTCAATAATTGAACTTGACTAATGACTCGTAGTTCGAATTTACAACTGTCGTTCACCGACCAAACGGACATATGTCGGTTCTCCATTACAATTTACAAATCATATTTTATCATGTAGTAATAATCAATTTAAAAATTACAAATAAATCTTACACCATCTATTTATTAAATATTACAATCCCACCTCCATAAGGTTAAAATATTTTTGCTCCCAATGAGACGCATTAGCAGCATGGCCTAAGACCAAAAGCATTCAAAATCAACTCCTACTTTCATAGAATTCTATCCAATGGCCAAAAAAAGAAAAAAGTTAAATATTTTTTTATAATGTGATAAGTCATATTTTTTGAGATAAATGAAATTAAAAATGCATATTTTATCTTATAAAATAAATTTTTTAATTGGTTTTACATTTATAAAGAGATAGTAAAATGATTTTAATATTTTTCAAATTAATTGTAACATAAACTTAAAATAATTTCAGAGGAGGTAAAATATTTTTTTTTACTAAGACTCCGTTTAATTCGAGAAAAATATTTTACAAGAAAAACATTTTCTGAACAAATATTTTTTCAAGAATTAATTTTCTATTGTTTGGTTACAATATTAAAAATTTTAATTTATAAAACTATAAACATATTTAAACTTATAATAATTTCATAATTTTATTGTTAAGTATGAAAAAAAATAAAAAAAAAATGATAAATTTGATAGTCACCGGCGGTGGTCATCAATGGTTGCCGGTAGTGAATACCGGTGATCGGTGGATTAATAAATTTATATTTACATATTTTTCTTTCATTATAATGAGTTTGTCAAAATCTAAAAATTGACTTCCCGTTTTGAAATAGGAAGTCATTTTCCTTAAAAAAAAAATTAGTTTTCCATTGACCAATAAAACATTTTCCTTTGACTAATTTTCCAAAACGTTCCAAAAGTCATAAAATACGAAAAATATTTTTCATAAAAATATTTTCCGCGAAACAAACGGAGCTTAAACCAGTATCAGTTTTTTGAAGAAAATTTTAAGGATTAAAGCTTTCCTTATTACTCCTCCCTCTATCCCACGCTTAAAATATTTGTTCAATAGGCATTTATTTTATTTTAATAACTAAAATTAAAATTATGATAACAAATAACAATGTTTAAAAGTTAATTCCCTTTTGAGTATTATGAAGAGAAAAAAGGAAATATAAATACAATTGAAACCGTGATATTATTGGGCATGTTTAGTTACATAAATTTCTTTCTATTTTTATTTTATAGTTTTCATTTTTAAATAAAACTGAAAAATAAGTGTAAAACATATTTATTTTCTATGATTTAAAAATTATTTTCAATTTCAAAACATAGTGAATTTGTTCATTTAACAACAATGATGATGGTGGTCGTCGTCGTGAAGGTGAAGGTGGTAATGACAGTGATGGTTGTGGAGGTAGAGGTGGTGGCGGTGGCGGTGGCGATGGCAATAGTGATAGTGGTGGCGGTGGCGACTGTAATAGCCCGCTTGATACTAGTCAAATGTACAGAAGTATATGTGAATATATTTAATAAGTATCGTGAAATGTGTTCAAGGGAATAATAAATATGAAAGTAAGGTAATGATAAGTGAAGGTGAACTCGCGTACTATTAAATAGATATTCTTGAAATTGAAATAAAGTTGAAATTTTAATTCATTTGAAATAATAGTTTTATACGGAAATATATTTTCCTTTTTATTTAAATTGATATTCAAAGTTATATATGTAATTATGAGTTAATATTGAATATTGATATTAAAATCGATATTGGTTTATTTTAATATATTGATATTGATAGATTTATTATATATTGATAATTGAGGTTACATATTGAATTATTTATATTGGTATATTGATATATAAACTGGTATTGATTTATTAATAATTTGTATATTAATATTTGAAAATATAATTGATTTAATTATATTTAATATTAAAAATTGGAAATGATATATATATTTGATTATATTTAATATTGATATTTGAGATAATATAATTTATATTTATATTGTTAAGTTAATATTTTTAATTGAAGGAAATATTTTATAAAATAAAATATGAAATTAGATTTATTGTGATTAATTAATTAGTGTATATTAAAGAATTTTGAAAATATTGTGAAATATAAATATTTGTTTTAATAAAATTTGTATGTTATTATTTATGAATTAATTATTGAATAATAGGATATATAATAAAAAGTTAATATTTTGTTAAATTAATTATTTGATATATATATATATATAATTTGATAATAATAATAATGATAATTTAAAAAAAAAAACAGTAAATAAAATCTAGACAGCCTAAATAATTTGGGCAGAAACAGATCAGAGCAGCCCAGGCCAGGTGCGAAGAGAGAGAGAGAGAGAGGAGAGAAATCGACTGCCAAGGTCGAACCACCATTGTCTGGTCACCTGCAGTCGACACCGCCTACACCAGGAGGAAGGCCAGGCGACGCTCTGTCACAGCCCAACTTCGCAACTGTGACGGTCCTAGGGCATGGGTAGGCATAAAGCCACCGAAAACCCGTAGAACCCTTCTCATCTCATAATTCCCATAATATCATAACAACTAACTCACTCATTCCAAGATCAGAACCTGAACTCATGCATATACTCATATAACTCTTAATCTCATAATCTCATCCACATACAAACACATATAATCTCATAAGCTCATAATTCTCATAAAACAGTACATACAAATCATTCATAATTGCCATAAAGGCCAAAAGAATAACTCTCTCTCTATTACACACATGGAGCACTAAAGTATCTCAATTACATACAAAATAATAGAGAAATTACATTGATCAAATGGGTTCTTTAGGGAGGAAAATGCCTGAAGATTCGAGCTGATAAACTTCTAATCTCCTGAAAAATGGAATCACTAATGAGATAAAGCAGTGAGTAAAGAATATACTACCATACTTGTGAGGCTAGGTAATTCAAGGCTAGCTCACAAGAATGGTAGGGCTTATA
>CATKHJ010660387.1:0-13333 GCA_949750685.1 Vernicia montana | reverse complement strand
TTTTATCTCAAAATGGAACAATTGTGCATAGATCTTGTCCAGAAACATCTCAACAAAATGGTAAAACAGAACGCAAATACAGACATATCATAGATATTGTCTGAGCCCTTCTTATTTCTTTATCATGTCCATAATCTTTTTGGGGAGAAGCTGCTCTCACTGCCGTATACACCATAAACAGAATTCCCACTCCTACCATTGGTAATGTTTCTCCTTATAAAAAGCTCTACGGTCATGTCCCTGATTATCAGTCTCTTCGTGTTTTTGGTAGTGCATGTTTTGTTCTTCTTCAGTCCCATTAACATACAAAATTAGAATCACGAGCTAGATTATGTTGCTTCTTGGGATATGGAATTGAACATAAGGGTTATCGTTGTTGGGATCCACTTTCTCAACGTCTTCGTATTTCTCGTCATGTTACCTTCTGGGAACATAAAATGTTTTCAAGTCTTTCATCCTTTAAAGTTCAAAATGTTTCTCCTTCTTTTCTGACAGACCCTTCTATTATTTTTCTTGACGATTCTTATGCAGAAAAGCTCAACTCAGAGAATGTTGGCCCCTCTACACTTACTCCTACGGACTCTCCATCGTCTCAGGATCCTTGTCCTCCAACATCTGTTGCTTCATCCTCTCATCCACCACCTACTCCTTCCTCTCCTCATCGCAGCACTCGTGTAAGACAACCTCCTGTTACTCTTCACAATTATCACTGCTATTCTACTATTCTTTCCCTCTATGAACTTAAAAATTATCAGGAAGCTAGTACTAACCCTATCTGGCAAAAGAACTTCAGGCCCTTACACATACTCATACCTGGGATATGGTAGAGTTACCATAAGGGAAGTCCATAATTGGATCCAAATGGGTCTACAAAATTAAAACTCGAGCCGATGGCTTAGTTGAACGCTACAAAGCCAGACTTGTAGCTAAAGGATTTACCCAAGAATATAGCATTGATTATGAAGAAACATTTACTCATGTGGCTCGCATTACTTATGTTCGCAGTCTTCTATCCATTGCTGCTATCAAATAATGAAAATTATTTCAAATGGATGTAAAAAATGTCTTTCTTAACGGTAATTTAAATGAATAAGTCTATATGCAACCTCCTGCTGGCTATGATCATTCTCCTAATATAGTTTATCGCCTTCGAAAAGCACTTTATGGATTAAAACAAGCTCCTCGAGCTTGGTTTGCTAAATTTAGTTCAACCATTGAGGAAATTGGTTTCCAATCTAGTCCCTATGATCATGCCTTGTTCATTCGCAACACCAATAAAGGTTCCATCCTATTACTTTTGTATGTTGATGATATGATAATAACTGACAGTAATTTACAGGGCATTAGCGATCTCAAACTATTCTTGAGCAACAAATTTGAAATGAAGAATCTGAGGCAGCTTAATTATTTTCTTGGTCTAGAAGTCTCATCTGATTCAACTGGCTATTATTTGTCCCAATCTAAATATGCTACAGATCTTATTTCTTGTGCTGGAATCAAAGATGAGAAAATTTCAAACTCTCCAATTGAGGCAAATTCTCACTTCTTTACCACAAATGGTAGTCCTCTAAATGATGGCACTCTCTATAAACAACTGGTTGACAGTATTGTATATCTCATAGTCACTCGTCCTGATATTGCTTATGCAGTTCATGTAGTAAGTCAGTTCATGTCAGCTCCTCACACAACTCATTTTGCAATCGTACTTCGAATACTACGATACATAAAAGGAATCTTATTCTATGGCTTACATTTTTCTCAATCTTCATCTCTAGACTTGCAAGCCTACACTGACGCTGATTGAGCTGGAGATTCTACTGATCGTTGTTCAACTACTGGCTATTATTTTTTTCTTGGTCACTCCCTAATATCTTGGCGCAGTAAAAAGCAAAGTGTTTTATCCAGATCTAGTACTGAAGCTGAGTATCGAGCGCTTGCTGATACTACTTCTAAACTCATTTGGCTTCGTCGGCTTCTTCAAGATATGGGTATTAAGCAAACATCCCCTACTATATTACATTGTGACAACCGTAGTGCTATTCAGATTGCTCATAATGATATTTTTCATGAACACACCAAGCACATTGAGAATGATTATCACTTTGTACGTCATCATGTACTACAGGATTCAGTCAAGTTATTATCAGTATGCTCCATTGATCAAACTGCTGATATTTTTACCAAAACTCATCCACCTCAACGCTTCCGTGATCTTGTTGGCAAACTTCATATGACTAATCTTTCACCATCTTCAGTTTGAGGCGGGATGTTAATGTAAATACATAATATACATAGTCAAATACACACATAATCTCACCTACCATTGCACATCTATTGTGGACTTCCCTCATATCCTCCATGTGCAGCTTACACCAACTCCATATGCAGCCAGCTAATATCCTTCAATCATACTTTCATTAGTGTCATTTATTTCCTATAAATACATTGCATTTTTTTTGTAATTTACACAACAAAAATATACAAAATACTCAATTCTTTCTCTTTCTTTCTTTGTTCTTCATATTCTAACAATTTAGATTGTTAAATTGTGATTATGAATACAAATTAAATAATTAATTATACTATAATTATATTTAAATCGTTTTAATAAAAATATTAAATAATTATCTCTTTTTTAGATTAGAATCTCAATTAGTATATTGAAACTACATTAATCTATATATCAAGTAAGTTAAATAACTCTAATTAATAATGCAAAATTTTTCACAGAATGTATTGAATAAGTTCTTTTTTACAATCCAGTAGGTACTAATTTCCAATCTGGGAAAGAAGTTAGCCGGCTGCATATATCATCCCAAATAATAAAAATTCTATAAGGGTACCAAAGAATAAAGAATAAAGTGTGTGGCATTTGCATTTAACAAGCATGATGATGGGCACTTATTAGAGACTCAATCAAACACCAGAAATCAGGGAGTAGGGACCCATCCCTTCTGTAATGCATATGGCTCTAGCAAGACCCATCAAGCAACCCACTTGTAAAGCAAGCCAATTAAGCCCCACATCAATATATATCTACCTCTACGGTAGCAGGCATCGTTTTGATTATGAAATGAGAGTGACGAGCACGTGAAACATAATAAAATAAAATAAAATAAAAAATAAAGTCTATCATTTTAGGTCAGCTTTGGAAATTTGCCATTAGTAACAACTACTACTCAATAAATTATGAGTTTCTTTTAATTTGCCAATGTGTTAGTTGTGCTTGTTTATCATATCGCAACCACCTAATTTTTACTGTGTTTGGTGCAAAAAACACGATATAAATTGGGTTGTAAGCTTCAATTAATTAAAAAATTAAATTGTGAGTAGGACATATTGACTATTTATAAAATTTAATATTTTTTATTCATGAGTATCTGATTTAGTGATATTGAAATCAATTTTGAAAATAAAATATTTCAAGTTTGAATTTTAATCGGTGTTAGATTTATAAAAAAAATAATATTTTTTTAGATTCAAATTTGATCTCACAAGTGTGTGTGTATATATATATAATCAAATAATTAAAGTTAGATTATTAATTTAGTTAATTAAATCTCATAAGGATTAAATTTTACACCACTAATTAGTCTACAAGACAAAACCCAACTAGACTAGAACTGCAGATAGCAAGTCTCGAATATCTACAGTTGCCAAGCTCAAGATGTCAGTAGTCAGCAGGCCCAAGGCACTACTAGAAGACTACAAGCACCTCAACTCACTAAGTGATCGTTTCAACAACAAGTATCTTGCTTAGAACCACCTCGCTTTGACGGTACTTTGTTTGGCCAACACAAAATCTCACTCTTCGTCTAAGGAGAATTCGTCAAGGCACCTTCTACAAGTTTATCCCACACATGTGGGTATCAATCTCTGACACTTATTGGAAACGGGGATTCGGATCAAATTGGCCTAAAGCTCCGGTGTTGATAGTTGAAACTGCAAAAGTATAATCATCACTATTCATCAACAATATGACATGATATAGTGCAATCTGCCTTTTTTTTCTTTTTGTTTGGTCTGACTGAGCCTTCTAAGCATGATCTTCACCTTCCAGGAAAAATCTGACTGAGCCTTCCAAACATTATCACTTCCAAAATAGGCTAAACCTGACTGATCCCTCTAAGGCAAAACCTGACCCAGCCTTTCAAGATAACCTTCCAGGCTATACCTGGCTAAGCTTTCCAAGCATGACCTCCAAAGGTCAAAACTTGACCTTGCCTTAACTTTCAACCTTAGGCCAAACAACTGAGCCACTATCCTTTATCATTCCAAAATGGGGGCACCCTCTTCTATAAAGATCAGTACTTTCATACCAAATTGACCGTTCAAAGGTTCAAGGTATCCATATCATAATCTTTGTATAATTAGATGCATTTCATAATAGGTTGTTAATCAGAACTCTTGAAACAAAAAAGACCATCAACCTCTATCAGAGAGGACCTTCATTTTCTCCTCGTCCTACCAGAAAGGACCATCATCATTTCCTATTAGAAAGGAATATCATCCTATCAGAGAGGATAATCATCTCTTCCTGCCAAAAAGGACACCCTCTTCCTATTAGAAAGGACCAATCTATCCAATTATCCCATCAGACAGGACCATTTTCAAATCTTCATAATTGTCCACCAGATAGATCAATTCTGATGAAACCCAAACTCAGACCAGAACCATCTTCCCAAAGATACTAGAGGGCATTTCCTTCACCCAAACCAATCAATCAGAATCGCCAAGGCATACTGGCACCAATCAATCTCAAAATCATACCATCCTAAGATAGCCTTAGAATCAATACCTTAAATCTGAATAAGATATTCTCTTTTAGAATCAGACCTATTCTAAGACAGCTTAGGATCCATACCTTAAAACTGAATAAAGTTTTCCCTTTCAAAATCAGACCTATCCTAAGATAACCATAGGATATTTTTCCCAACCAGACTGGGATTATAACTCTTATTTTTCCAAACAGATCGAAATTATATCTTTTACCTAGAACAGACCGAAAATATATCTCTTATTTTTCCCACACAGACAGGAAATATAGATTATCCCCAATATGTATAAACACTGACCTAGACATCAGTTTAACCATATTCCCCAGGTTCACTATCATCAGAATTACCATTTAAACAAAGCCAATTCTGATGAGGGGGCAGCTGTGAACCCTCAAATTTACACTCCAAGATGACCGGTTTTCAATTACGAACCTATAGGATCAAATTGGACCCAAATCAGATAAAAAACGGGCTAAAATCGAACAAAATAGTACAAAATCAGGTTGATCCAAGTGAACCAGACTATGCTAGGCCAGAAACCGCTTGGGCGACACCACCGGTTTTTAATCAAGAATCCATAGAATCAAACTAGGCCCAAATCGAATAAAAAACGGGTTAAAACGGACCAAAACAGTGTAAATTGGGTCAAACTGACCGGTCCGGACCGAACCAGACCGGGCCAAGGCGATGGCCATCTGGGCGGCACTCCAAGAGTGCCGCTGAGCACGCGGCATGCCAAGCGTGCTGCCAGGCAGCCGGCACGCTGCCAGTGCCGGCACCTGAGCCTCCTCTATAAATAGGCAGTCTCTCTCTTTGAAAATTCAGAGGAAAAATCTCCCGAAAATGCAAAAAATACTTATTTTGCTACTGAAATTCTGTCCAAAATCACTTTTATATATTCAAATCCTTTCAACTACCAAAATAATTTCAATTTAAAATTGTCATTATTTATTTTGAGTTCCTAACCCGAAGTGCCGCTCAGATCTGGAGCCAAGCTCACCCGTCCGCGAAAAACCCAAGAAAAGCAAAGGTATAATTCATTTTTCTTACAATTATTAAATTCTAAAATCAGATCTAGAGTTTATCATGTTGTCACGCCTTTTATTTGGATCTAAATCTGAAAAGATATAAAATTTATTAATTTAAAATCTAAATTAAATTAATAAACCGAATAAACCTCTTTTGAGTAAAATCCCTCCTTCGCAAAAAGGAAGAACTGCGTGGGGTTTGATTCCCATTAAAGGGGATACGCAGGCATGCCAATCTTTAAGGCATCAACTCTAAAATATTTTAAATAATATTTTTTTCTTTTATTTTTATTGCTTTATATTTCTTTATTAAAATTAATTGAGGAATATATGTACTTTCCCTAGTACCCAATAAGGGCTAGAGGAAAGATCCTCTTATCTTATTTCGCTTTCTGTTTATCTCCTTCATAACTGTCATTCATATAATATTTGCATCATTTATAATCTATCAATTCATCATTTTTTATTCTTATTCATGCATACATAAAGTTATTTTGTTCTCTTAGTCAAACTTAAGAAATTAAAATGTTTATTACTAAAACCTGATCCCCGAGCCCACTTTGGTCACTCGTGGATTAGTGATTTTCTATTGGGATAAAATAAATAATTTGAAGTCATTTTATTTGGGTTTTCCTTTATTTTTTCTAATTAAAAATAAATAAAATTAAAGTGGCGACTCCCTGTCACATAAAGCGAAAATATAAATTTCAATTTTCCAGAACTCACAGCGGGTTCCAGATGCGTGGAGTTTCTCCCAAAGAGCATTTCAATTCCTTTTAGTGGATCAGACCGGTACTCGGGTGAGGCCTCACAAGTATTAGCTCTTTTGGCCAGCTGGTTGCAACATTCATGCATCGCTTCGATTCGAGCATTTTAGTGAAGAGAAAAACCCAGCACCTGAAATTCGTGACGTTAAGAGAAAATAAGCCTCTGAGAGACTATATGGCTCGATTCAATAGAGAAGCATTGAAGGTCACTCAACTCGATCAGATAAGAGTAGTCGAAGTCTTGCAGAATGGGACCTCTCATACTGATTATTTTAAAGCATTGTGCAGACATGCTCCTCGTACTTTAGAGGAAGATATGGGCTTCACCCATAAATATATTAGACAAGATGACGCATTTGCCTTTAGTCAGTTCTCGAAGTGAAGAAAGACAGAGAAGGTCCCCAAAGAAGAAACAAAATCGAAGAAGTAGGAGGAGAAAATAAGCCACTTGGAGGTAGGAGGGGTGGCCGAGGCAAACGAAATAGGGCTCCGCTTGACTTTGACTTGAGCAAGTTTACATCTTTGAACACATGTCCAGTTGAAGTGTTCGCCATGTTCAAAGATTAAAATATTTGGGCCCGGCCTAAGCCCATGGTTGCTCCACCAGAAAAAAGAGATAGGAGTAAGTTCTGCCTCTTTCACAATACCCACAGACATAATACAAATGATTACAAACAACTAATGGAAAAGATGGAAAGGCTAATCAATTAAGGCTACTTGGGGAAATTTGTGAAGAAGGATGGAGGAGAAAGAGCCAGAACCAGCACAGACAGAGGAAAACAACCAATGAATGATGGTTCAACATGAGTTATCCACTGTATTACTGGAGGGCCTGATGAAGTCACAATTAGCAACAACAAGGCGAAAGCCTTAGCAAGAAGAAGAGAGGAGCCTGAATATGTATACTGCAACGGGTCAAAAACTAGTATAGAAAGACCTTATGGGAGTAGGATTTGCATTTCGCACGTAGATCCTTTGATCATTCAGGCCATTGTTGCTAATTATGTGGTTAAAAGAATCTTAGTCGACGAATAAAGCTCAGTCAACTTGTTAACGGCTAATGCTTATTCTAAGATGGGATTCAAATAGAGCGATTTGGAAGATGTAGGTAACCTAGTTCGCATTTTAGATGGAACAGAAGTCCAATCTGCAGAAGTGGAGAAGATGCCTTTCACCATTGGGACCGCTCCTGATAGTATGATAGTGATGGCTACATTTGTGGTGAGAAAAGTGAAATTGGCCTATAATGCCTTGCTTAGCAGACCACTGCTATACAAGCTCGATGCCTCCACCAAAATAAGGCATCTGAGAATGATAATTCCTAAGCTGGGAGGAGGTGAATTATATATATATGGAACACAGGAGCAAAGTGAGTCTAAGCAGGAAAGAAAACAAGTGAAGAGTAGCTCAGTTATAGTATAAGTCGAGGAGGTAGCAGTAGTCGAAGTAGTTACCCATATTCCAGAACAGCAAACTGAACCGGTGGAGAGGTTGGAGAGATTTTCAGTGAAGGAATAAGAGATATAAAAGTTTTTATTGATCAATTTCTCTTTGGAAGAAGATCAAAAGGCACAAGCTCGCCAGTTCCTGAAGGAGAATGTCTCCAGTTTTTCCTAGACGTTAGCTGACATGGGGGTAGTAAGCTCTGAGGTGATGACTCATCAGTTAAATATAGATCCCACTCGCATAACAGTCAAGCAAAAAAAAAAAAGGTGCTTCTATCTAGAGCAACAAGAAGTAATTGAGCAGGAAGTGGATAAACTAATGAAAACAGGGTTCATAAGGGAAGTCCAATATCCAGATTGGCTTGCGAATGTGGTGCTGGTCAAAAAAAAAATGGAGCCTACAGAATGTGTGTGGATTTCACAGACCTGAACAAAGGCATGTCCCAAGGATTCCTTTCTTTTACCCATGATAGATAAATTGGTAGACTCAACAGCTGGATATGGGTATTTATCTTCCCTTGATGCGAAGCAAGGATACCATCAGATTAATATGCACATAGAAGATAAGGAGAAGACCTCATTCATAACGGAGAAGGGTATCTACTACTACGCATCCATGCCCTTTGGCTTGAAAAATGCTAGAGCTACATATCAACGCCTCGTGAATAAGATGTTCAAAGTGCAGTTGGGCAAGAACCTTGAGGCATATTTAGATGACATGATAGTGAAAAGTAAGAGCTTTGAAGATCACATCCATGACTTGGCTGAAGTACTAAGGGTAATAAATGAGTATGGGATGGAACTCAACCCTAAGAAGTGTGCCTTCTTTATTCAGGGTGGAAATTTCTTGGGTATATGGTAAGCGAGAAAGGAATATATCTGAATCCTAATAAGGTGAAAGCTATCTTGGATATGGCAGCCCACGAAATGTCAAAGAAGTTTAGAGACTGACAGGGCGAATAGATGTGTTAAACAGATTTATGTTCAAGTCGGCAAAGAAATATCTTCCTTTCTTCAAGAAGTTGAGAAAGTCCCAAACCTTTGAATGGACAAAAAAGTGTGAAGCTGCATTAGGAGAGTTGAAAACCTTAATGAGTTCGGAGCATATTATAAGCAGACCTTTACCAGGCGAAAAAGTCTTGCTATTGTGAGACCTCGCCTGAGCACCGGTCTGATCCGTTAGAAGGAATCAAAATGCTCATTTGGGTTTGAACTCACGATGGAACCCTCGAGCTCAAATTGATTGATTTTGAAAAATATTTTAGAGTCGTCACCTTACTTTATTTTTATTTGGAAAAATATAAGGTAAAAACCTATTTTGACTCTAATTATATTCCAATGGAAAAGATCACTAGCCTCGAAACCAAAGAGGATTCGGGAACTAGGTTTTCGGTTCATTTTAAATAATTAAGTTTAGCAATTAATATAGAAGTGACTTAAAATTAATTTCATGAATTATGTACAATATAACAAATGTATGATTATGTAAATAAAATAAATAATAAAGAAATAATAAAGAAAGATAAAGAAGTTAAAATTACAATAAAAATCCAAATTATAGGATACCTCCTCTAGCCTTTATGGGTTCTAGGGAAGTCACACATTCCCCAAACTAATCCTAATAAAATCAATGTAACAAAAGAAATTAAATTAAAGTGAAGAAGGTGATGAGGGGAGAAGTTAGTTAATTTTAATTGGATTCGATGCTTGGACCAAGCATGTCTGCGTATCCCTTTGAATGGGAATCAGAACCCATGCAGTTCTTCCTTCTTGCGAAGGAGTTTGTTTAGTTAAACCACTTTATCATGTTTTGATTGATTGAAAGTTAAATGGATTGGATTGATTTTAATTGATTACCATATTGAATTAATTATTTCAGATTTTAATTAACTAACCTAAGTGAATCAATTAAGAGAGAAAATAATTAGGCAATGAGCCCAAAGGAGAAGAAGAGAATAATTCCAAAGATAAAATATTAAATATATATAAAGACTAATCCCAAGGAGAAAAAAATAAATTAAATAAATAAAGAAAAGGAAAAGAGAAAAGAAAAGAAATTTATCTTGCGCTTGAGCGGCTTTGGAGACTTGATGGCGGGCTTGCCTCAGACGGCGGGGAACTTGCCTTGGATGGTGAGGAGAGGGTCGGCTCGGGAAGTCGCAACCCAATTTTGATTTGCAAAGCAAGGAACAGTAGCAAAGCAAAAAATAAAATAAAAAGAAAAGAAAATTTTAAAACTAGGAAGCTCGTTCCTTAGCGGACCAAGCTTTAGGGGATGGCTTGCTTGATGCAAAGGCTAATCAAGCAAGCCAAGGGATTTAGGAGTGATCCTGAGGTCTGGAATAATGAGTGAGAGGACCCTTATATATAGGGTGAAGGCTGGGGAGTGAATTAATGAAGTTCTAATGTGGAAAAAAAGCAAAAACTGAAGAAAAATCAGAAAAAATGAAAGACAACCCTGCGGAACCGCAAGCCTGCTGGCAGTCTTCTTTTTTTTAATTAATTAATTTCTTATTATTATTTTTATTATTTTAGTGGTGCAAAATTAAAGGTTCACAGTTGCCCCCTCATTAGAATTGTCTTGTCTGTAAGGCGATTATGATGATAGTGAACCTGAGAAAGAGGAGTGAAAAAAGAAACCAAAGGAATGTCTAAATCAGGATTTAGACATGTTTGGGTGGGTAAAAGGATGAAGGAAGATGGTAAAAAGAACTAAAGGGATGTCTAAATCAGGTTTTGGACATGTTTAGGTGACATAAATGATTGTATTTGAAACAGATGGTAAAATGAACCATATGGATGTTTAGGTGATCGTTTCTAAATATTTATGGGTGGAAGTTAATGGATAAATGGAAACGGGAAAAAATGAACCAGAGGGATATCAAGATCAGTGGCTAGATATTTATGGGTGAAATATGGGACTGATTTAGATAAAAAGGTAGGGAAAGAAACCAAAGGGATGTCAAGGTTAGACATGTCTGGGTGAAGGATGATGGAAAAAGAACCATAGGGATATCTAGGTGATCGTTGCTAGACATTTATGGGTGGATTGATTGGTAAAAGAAGCTTGCTCCTGGTATCTTTAAGAGATTTGGAAATGATATTCCCAGTCTGCTTGGAAAAAATGTCCTAAGCTATCCTAGGATGGGTCTGATTTTAAAGTTGAGATTGATTTGTATGGGCAGAGGACCCCATGACTGCTTAATTCAAAAATTCAGATTGATGATCCATCTTGATTAATGAAATTTAGATTGATGATCCATCTTGATTCATAGAATTCAAATTGATGATCTGTCTTGATTTAGAAGCTCTGATTAGCGATATGTTTAGTGTGAAATGCATCTGAAAATGCAAAATTATATGAATTGGATACCTTGAACCTATGAAGGATCAACTTGGTAGGAGAGTGCTGATCTTTGTAGAGGAGGGTGCCCCCATTTTGGAAGGATGAGAAAAAGTGGTTTGGTTGTTCTGCACTAGGAGAAAGTCAAAGTTAGGTCAGATTTTTAGCTTTGGAGGGGGTTATTCTTGAAAGGCTAGGTCATATTTGGCTTGAAAGGTTATCTTGAAAAGCTAGGTTAGGTTTGGCCTAGAAGGTTATTTGGGAAGGCTAGGTCAAGTTTAGCTTGGGAGGTTATTTGGGAAGGCTAGGTCAAGTTTAGCTTGGGAGGTTATCTTGGATGGTTAGGTCAAGTTTAGCCTCGGAGAGGATTAGGTAGGAAAGGCTCGGTTAGGTTTGACCTGGAAGGTAATCTTGGAAGGCTAGGTCAGTTTTAGCTTGGGATAAGATTAGGTAGGAAAGGCTCGGTTAGGTTTGGTCTGAGAGAAGATCAAGTAGGAAAGGCTCGGTTAGGTTTGGCCTCGGAGAGGATTAGATGGGAAGGCTCGGTTAGGTTTGGCCTTAAAGATGAAGATTGTGGGTTAGCTTTTGTGTGACCCATATGTTAAGAGTTTACCTCTAGACATGACTTTTGGAGGTGATTGGACCAGCTAATTTGCCCTTTGATTTTTCTTGTCCAAAGAAGTTGGACTTTAGGAATGATATGATTTGCCAAGGAGGCATGGGACGGGCTTTGACTGGCTTGGACCCTTTTTAATTAGCTTAAGGATGATAGATATTGGGAGTCATAGCTCGACTTTGGCTTTGCCAAGGAAACTGGGTTTCATGGATCATGAGTCTTGAGAGACTTGGACCTTAGTGATCAGATGATTTGCCAAGGAAGTTTGGATCTGAAGGGATAGTATGACTTGCCAAAGAGGCTTGCACTTAGAAAGATAGTATGATTTACCAAGGAGGCTTGAGCTTGGAAGGACAGCATGATTTGCCAAGGAGCTTGAGATGATGGGCTCTGGGAGGCATGTCTGATTAGGGTTTTGGCTAAGGAGCTCTGGCCTTGCAAGATTTTGAGATCAATGGCACTTTGTCAACTGGCCTTAATGAGATAGGTAGGAAAGGTGGGGTGCCACCTTATGAGTCAGACTTAGTAGGTTGGACATATGGACTTCGTAGGTTAGACGTATGGACTGAAGGATATGAATGAACTCCTATGACACGAAGGATGATGGCAGAAAAAAGACTAGAAAGGTAAGAGCTACAAGGATGAGCTTGATAGACACAAGGTGAAGACTCTGATAGACACTCTCTTAACTAGTGATGTAGGAAACTTAACTTGATGATTTGAAGACTCAGAAAATATGACTTGATGATTTGAAGACTCAGAAAATATGACTTGATGATTTGAAGACTCAGAAAATATGACTCTAGGGAGAGGAAGAATTGTTTAGATTTTCCTAGACATAAGCTAAAATGACTAAGTACTCGACTTTTATTTTTGAACGAGACAGGACAAAATGATCAACTAGACATTGAATCCAATTTGAACAAAACAAGGTTTCAATTTCTGCTTTGAGTTGCCATTTTAACAAACTTGCTCCATCCTCTAGCTAAGTCGCCCTTTCAGGTTTTTAACTTAGTAAACCATTTCATTATTAGCTCTAATTTCTGCCCGAGCCACCCTTTCGGGTTTTCAACTTAGCGAGCTCTTTTTTTTTTTTTTTTTTTTTAGAGTGAAGAGGAGAGCGATATTGGCAAAAGAGAATTTATATTTGGACCATGCCCAGATTGGGCTACCTACGTACCTCCACTGTTGTTGTCTCTTTACTTGTCCTTTCTTAGGAGGGTCTGGTCTACGTAGTTCTTGGTTACGATGCACCATTAAAACAACAAATTCTTTATTGGATGATTGCAGAGGCTAGAAGATTTGATTCCATCTAAACCCATTAGGATGATACTCTTGTCAGGCAAGATTTTCTTG
>CATKHJ010660379.1:0-17814 GCA_949750685.1 Vernicia montana | reverse complement strand
CTCGCATCATCATTCAGGCATTCTGCTGCCTTCAGATCGAGCTCCTCAGCTCGCATCATCATTCAGGCATTCTGCTGCCTTCAGATCGAGCTCCTCAGCTCGCATCATCATTCAGGCATTCTGCTGCTTTCAGATCGAGCTTCTCAGCTCGCATCATCATTCAGGCATCCTGCTGTCTTCAGATCGAGCTCCTCAGCTCGCATCATCATTCAAGCATCCTGCTGCCTTTATATCGAGCTCCTCAGCTCACCCCATCACATGAGCATCCGACTGCCTCAAGCATCTAGCAGCTATCATGTCAAGCTCACCGAATGCAATCAAAATGGCAATAGCAGAGATGAATCACAAGCAACGAAAAGATGTATATACTCCTTTAGCCCGTTCTTCAAAAGTCTCGATCAGATTAGGGAGTGGGGGGCTCCTGATACGTCCAAAAAGTGACCTACTTGTAAGCTGCTCAAACTAATAAGACAAGTGCCCGTAGGGAAGTCTCAATTCTCTCCTATATAAAGGTAACTTTCATATCACTTTCATAAGAACATTCAATACATTCTCTCACTACACTCTCTCTAATTAGACCGTCAGAGTCTCCTCGCCGGAACAACCCCTAGAGAGCTCCTGACCCCTCTCTCTCTCTTGCTTGTAGGTCCTACCCTTCACTTGATCCCGCATCTACACTAGCAGATAAGATTTATTCTTATCATCTCCCTTTCCAAATTTTCTTTATTATTATTATTATTAAATTTTAGTAAGTCAGTGAAAATTCCATTGATTAATGGCGAAAAAATGAGGTCACAAACTAATCAGATTTTATGGAAGACTTGAATTTGTCTTTTATCCTTGTATTTCTTGTATTTAATTTGTTATACTAAGTCTACAAGTAGGACATAATTACCGTATGATCACTGGATTTTTAGTGGATGATATATTAATAATAATCCCCTAATTAAGTCTTCAAAGCGTGTTAAAATTTGTCCTTTTTTTTTTTTCTATGGTCAAGGCAAAAATTTCATTACATTCTAGACTTTGTTGACAAGACAAACTTCTAATATGCTGGAATATTCAGGCGTACATATTACTGTTTGAAGATTCATATGAATATTATGCTTCAAAAGTGGGAGAAGAAATGTCAATGTCAATGTCATATGTTGATGATAATGATATCAAAGCAATTCTTGTTAACATTCTATTGGGTATAAATGCTTTTATACATATCCACTTGGGATGACTAGATTTTGATCTATAAAATTTTCAATTAATTTCACATGTTTCTTCGACTAGTCATCAGTACCAATATGAACTTGTTCAACGCGATTCAAATTTTTCTTACAAGTATTTTGTAAAAATATATATATTCAAAATTATAATTAAAACTTTGGCAAAAAAAAAAATTAAAACTAAAATTAAAATAAATTGCGTGACTTTCGGTGATTAGGAATTTCAAAATGAACTTTAATAAATCACATATGAATACAAGACTTATTCTCTTGTAGAGAAAAGGTCAATAAAATTTTAAGTTATTGTCTTGATAATGAAATTATTTAATTAGAGCATGTGGCTAACTTTTTCTTTACTTTTTTTTTTCGGTAGGTAGTAACTATAAAAACATTTGGTGATTTCAATTTTTTTTGAAATTCGTAAGATTACTAATTATAAAAATATTTATTTTTTAAAATATTATAGAATAATTAATTTAAAACTTCAAATCCTAATCCAGCCACTATTTTTTTTTTTTTTTGATATATATTACACCAAAAGTTTCTAAAAAAGGAGTGCCAAAAATTAAATTTGTAACAACTTCTGAATTTGGGCGGATTTATTTATTTTTATATTATTTAATATATAAAATAATTTATAATATTTGGAAAAAATATATATATAATTATTTATTTAGTAAGATAATTTTTTTATTTTTTAGGTTGATCAAAATCAAACCGAAACTATTGAACCGAACCAAAATCAAAACCATTTTTGGGTTATGGTTTAGGTTTGTAACCGAAACCATAAAGAGTTTTGTTTTGATTTCGGTTTCTATTAAAAATCATACCAAAAACCAAAACCATCGGTTTCAAACCGAAATTGACAGTTTGGTTAAATCGATCATATAATTGTATTTTAATAAATTAACGTAAAAATTAAGTGCAAACCCTTTTTTTAATATACAATTGTCTTTTAATAAATTTTATTGTTTATTAAAATTTTATTTTAAATTATTTCATTATGTTATATTAATTTTTTAATCAAAATTAATGTAATAAAGTAATCAGTTCGAAACTAATTTTAAATCAAAATATAGAAATCGATTTCATACTGAAATTGAAATCGAAACCGATCGGTTCTAAACCAAAATCATAAAAATCGATTATGATTTCAGTTTAAATATTTTATTAAACCAAAATCACTAATTTCAAATCAAAACCGACGATTCGATTAAACTGATTATACATTTGTAAGCAAGAAAATTAAGATTATAAAGAAAATTAACAACTCCACTAGTGAAGAAAGGAAAGAGAGATAATTACTCTATTCTATCTAAATTGATAATTCACTCTATTTTTATACACATATTAAGAAAATTAGTTAATATCATATAAATTTTCTAAAATACTTTTACTCCTTAAAAATAACACATTAATTTTATATATTTTGTTCAATATATATACTTTAATTATACAACTAACATTTAAAAATAAAAAATGAATTAAATTTTGAAACAGATAAAAATGAGAAAGTGAATTATCAATTTGGGACGAAAAACGTAATTAATAAGACTTAAATAATAGTACAAACATTAAGAGTTAGCTCAGTTAGTAAGTAGATTTACTTCCTATTTTATTGACCAATTTGTTTTTTAGGGTCAGATAATAAATGATAAATTTTCTTTATTTGCATTTTTTTTTTGTGTTTCACCGTATAAAAAAATTAGATGAATATACTTTGGATAAAATCTTAGCTGTGATATAACTTAGTGTTTTTTTTTTAAAGAAGTGATATCACTCAGTGTTTAAAAAAATAATAATTTTTTTTAGAGATTTTAGAGATTTTTTTTTTCTTCAAAATATCTATCGCTTTAAGATTTCAAAAAGATATTTATTATTTTTTTTTCTAACTTTACCCTCTCTTTATTCATCTATTAAACATTTATATTAATCGCTTTTATTTATCTACATTAAAATTAAAAAATAATATTTTAATCTTTTACCTTAAAATTATGATAATTAAATAATTTTCATAATCAGTATGTCGAAATTTTAAACGACTAATATTTTGAAACGGATGGATTACAAGTTAAACAAGCTAGCTAACTAGAGATAACCCATACGACATTCTTTCTTGATTTTCGATCGCCAAAATTCTGCAACTTGTTGATTAATTCACATAAAATTAATGAATACATATATAAAATGCAATGAACCCACACTGCTGTTAATTAACCACTCTGAAATATTGAAATTGGTAATTTATTTAATTTGTCCTTGTTGTGTCTTTGTTTTCTCCCTCAGCATTTCCTGTTCTTGAATTTATGTGTGTCCAATGATGGAGATAGAGTTGAAAGCCAAGACGATGGAGAAGACAACAAGAAAAAGAAAGATTAGCTATGGCATGCCCTAGCTAGCTACTAACAATGTATTCCCACCGCCCATTGGATTAGGGATATAAATGGTGCTGGGGCCATATATATATAAATAATTAAATAAAAAAAATAAGCTAATTTCAAGAATTTCTTTTAAAACTTTCATATGGGGGTACCACCATAGAGCCGACCCAACACCAAGACAAAAATATATATATATATAAATTTAAGGTGGGAGGCTAATTAATTACGTTACCTAACCACATGTATATTGATAAAATTTCTAATTTATTGATTCCTTTTGGGGGGTATTGATAACATTTTAAATTCTTTTTGAGCCAAAACCTAGCTCCATTTTGATAGCATTTTAAACTTGGTGCGTGCATGTTTGCTTAATTTTAACTTTAAGTATATATACCCCATGGATGGTATTGATAGGGGTTATAATAAAATAATAATAATGAAGTTGATACTGTTGTACGACCAGCTCCTAGTTTAGTTTATCTCACAAAAAGTGTAATTTCCACTGTGTTAAATAATGGTATAAAAGAGGTGGATTGATTCCGGGTTTAGGTTATTTCGGGTGTTTTTTTTTAGCGGATCATTTCGAATTGCAGACGGATTGGATTATATGTTAGATTGATTCAAAGAAAAGATTTCGGGTCAAATTCCGATTGATTTATGAATTTTGAGTCGAGTTGAGTTGATTCATCTAAAAATTATTTTGAATATAAAATTTCCACATGTAATTTCAAAAAAATAAAGATAAGAATAATCATGTATATAATTATAAATATTAAATATGTAATTTTTCTAATATATTATGATATGTCTATTAATTTATAGGCATAAGTAAAATCACTAGGACAATAAATTATTAATAATATCTTAAAAGTTTCATGATTTTATTTATTATATATTTTATTAAAATATTTTTACATATGTCAACTATTATTATTAGTTTTTTATTAAATTTAAATACTACTTCTTGATAATTTTAATTCTTGAATATATATATATATATATATATATATATGGATCAAGTTTATTATATATAGACTAATAACTAAAAAAATAACAAAAATATATTAATATGTTAGTCTTGCATATATTTAATTGAGACCTAAAAAAATTATAATGTCGTGAAACTACCAATTTGGTGAATTTTCTATATATATATATATATATATAACTTTTATATTTAAAAAATATAACTTAAATTTTTAAAAATATATTAACAAGTTACCAAGTTAGTACAACGGTTAGAAACTTGTAAAAGTTACTATATGGTTGCTAATTCGATTTGTGGATTTATAAATACACACATTTTTTTTTATATTTTTCTCATATATATAAAAATATATATATATGCAAGACTAATATATTAATATATTTTTGTTATTTTTTTTAGTTATTACTATATATATATATATATATATATATATATATATATATATATATATATATATATATATATATATATATATATATCACGTATTAAATATTTTAAACTTAATTCAAACGAATTATGAATTGGGTTTGAGTGAGTGTGTGGGCGGGCGGGCAGGTGGATTTGGATTGGGCCAGGATTGCCACCACTAGTATAAATCATAGGGATGACAATAGGATGGATGAATGAGAATTTGCCACAAACGGGACGAAAATTTTCTAATTTTTATCCTCATTGAGACAGGAATAGGGATATTTCTTCTCCGTTAGCAGAGATTGAAAGTGTATTCTTCATCCAACGGAGATCCCTGTCTCCGTCTCCGTTGGGACCTGATATTATATTTATATAATTATCCTTAATATAAAAAATATATTACTTAATTACCCTTATATATATATATATATATATATATATATATAAACATATGTATTAGGATTTCTAATTTTTTCACTTCTCTTTATAATTCTCTCACATCATGACAATTCTAAAGAATTTTATATTGCATTGATTCATTTCTTCATGTTTTATGTGTTTGAATCTATTAATATTTTCTACATAAATTTATTATTATTTTTCAACTATTATTTATGAATTTTATAAATATAAAAAAATATATATATAAGCAATACTATATATATATTAATAAGTAATATATATAAAAAAATAAAATATATAAGTGATACTAATAGTAAAAATACCTCTATATATATATATATATATATATATATATATATATATATATATATATATATATATATATATATATATATATATAAGTTTTAATTTAAAAATATTGAAATCAGTTTAAACCTAATTAAAGTCTAAAATTTAAATTTTTATACATTAGATTCCGTCATCTAAAAACATATAAAATTGAAAAGAGATAAAACAAAACAAAAACTTCAAGTGGCGAACTGGGATCCCCTCGAAAATAAGGATCTAAGCAAAAACGAAAATAAGACTAAATAATCCTCGTATGTGAAGCAAAAACAGAATAAAGATTCAATGAAAAGGTTGGGATAGCGATGGGGGATGGTACCTTGCCCCATTGATATCCCTAATAAATCATGTAAAAAAAATGGTATAAATTATTTATAGTAAAGTATTATGCTTAATTTTATATTGTTTTACTTTATCAATTAAAGAATATATAATTATCTCTAAAAAAAAAAAGGGTACTATGCCTAATTTGACTTGTAAATATAAAATTCATTATGTAGGTCCAATTTATACTTAAAATTTAAAAGATAATTTTTAAATATATAAATTAAGAATGAGAAATACAATTTGAAACTCGTCTAAAAAAAATATTTAATCTTAATTTATACACAAATTAACGTGAGAATACACACAAATCTCAATATATATATATATATATATATAAAGGTACTATATATGCAAGCCACTAAATGAGACAAATTACAGAAAGTTGTACAAAATCACATATTATTTAACATGGAAATGGAGGTGGATAACACTAAACAAACCTTATTTGATGTTATAAATATTGCTATAGCTAAACTAACAATATGTAAGTCAAGCACTAATTCGAAAAGGGTCCACTCTCATAACCGTCCAAACATTTGTTTTTGTCTCCGTTGACAGGAACCCACTTATCTATTTTCCTACTAAAAAAACGTTGTTATTTAATTTGGTTTAGACGAAATTTTTTATAATGGCATTTTAAATTATAAGCACATTTTTATTTTAAAAGAGTAATTTAGATAGTATTTTATTAAAATATTTTTATTTATTTAATATTATTATTGATAAACTCATTATTTAAATTAATTGTATTTATATTTTTAAAAATACATTAATTAATATCTACTAATATAAAAATTGAGTTTCAAGAAATTAATTTTTTGAATTGTGAATTATTGAAAGAGTACTTTTAGAAAAAAAAAATTAAAATTAATAATTTTAACTAAATTAACTTTTAATTTTTAATTTATGTAAAAAATTAATTATACCTCTTAATTTGGAGCGGAGGAATAATAATTAATAAATTCAATAGTTTCCCATAAACCACTCATAATAAATAAGAAATTTATCTGTTAGTGCTTACCAAAAATATTGTGACACTTGTAACTTCAATAGTTTCATTTTCTCTTACTAATTCTTCTTTTTGTGTTTTTAAAGATTTAATTAATTAGAAGACTTTCCTGCAGGCCCGAATAGTGACATCCTGGTCGGTCATAAATGGAAGCTTTGAATACTAGCTTTTATAAGAATTTCAGTTAGAACTTTGAACCTCAAAATCTATAAATCAGACATTCCCTTTTTTTTTTTTTTTTTTTTTTCTTTTTTTAAATTTATTTATTACTATTATTATTTAATTTTTTATTATTGAATTTCCTTTTCCAAAAGGCCGACTCAAAATCAATTGTTCCATATATGTCCTAACAATTTATAACTCCTTAACCTTAAACCTCCATTTAAACCTCACTAACTTCATTTCTTTCAAACCCCCCCAAAACCCATAACCTCTCTCTCTCTCTCTCTCTCTCTCTCAAGATTCAAGAATTTGATAACAATGTGTCAGTTATCTTCACCTCCCAATTCTTGCAAAAGCAATTTAGACCCATCAACCAAAGTACAACAACAATCTGACAGGTTATTAAAAACTCCTCTGGTCCCCAAGAATCTTGCATTTGAACCACAAAATCAAAATCAAGAAAAGACCCATTTTTCTCTTGCAATCAAAGAAGCAAAATGCATAGCCAACATTGCTTTTCCAATGATATTAACTGGTCTTTTACTCTACTCTCGCTCTATGATCTCCATGCTCTTTCTTGGCCGTCTTGGGGAGCTTTCTTTAGCCGGTGGCTCTCTTGCTATTGGGTTTGCTAATATAACCGGTTACTCTGTTCTCTCTGGCCTTGCCATGGGAATGGAACCCATTTGTGGTCAAGCTTTTGGTGCCAAAAGATACAAACTTCTTGGCCTGACCATGCAAAGAACAGTTCTTTTACTTCTCTTGATTTCAATCCCAATAGCCTTTTTATGGTTTAATATGAAAAAGATTCTTCTTTTTGTTGGCCAAGAAGAAGATATAGCCACAGAAGCACAAATTTACATTCTTTATTCTCTTCCTGACCTTTTCTTGCAATCCCTTTTACACCCATTGCGTATATATCTTAGAACTCAATCCATAACTCTGCCTCTAACTAGCTGTGCAGCTCTTTCAATCCTTCTCCATATACCTATTAACTATTTTCTTGTCTCTGTTCTCAATCTTGGAATTAAAGGTGTTGCATTAAGTGGGATTTGGACTAATTTCAATCTTGTAGCTTCATTAATCTTTTACGTTGTTCTTTCAGGCATTCATTCGAAAACATGGGGTGGGATTTCTTTAGAGTGCTTAAAAGGATGGAAATCTTTACTAAATTTAGCAATTCCAAGTTGCATTTCTGTTTGCCTTGAATGGTGGTGGTATGAGATTATGATTTTATTATGTGGGTTGTTGTTAAATCCAAGGGCTACCGTTGCTTCAATGGGAATTTTGATTCAAACAACAGCTTTGATATACATTTTCCCATCTTCTTTAAGCTTTGGTGTGTCAACCAGAGTTGGTAATGAATTGGGTGCTAATAATCCTCAAAGAGCAAAACTTGCTGCTATTATTGGTCTCTCTTCAAGCTTCTTATTGGGATTTTCTGCATTGTTTTTTGCTGTTATGGTGAGGAAAATTTGGGCAAGTATGTTTACAGAGGATACAGAACTTATTGCATTGACTTCAATGGTATTGCCTATAATTGGTCTTTGTGAGCTTGGAAATTGCCCACAAACAACAGGTTGTGGTGTCTTGAGAGGAACTGCTAGGCCTAAACTGGGTGCGAATATTAACTTGGGATGTTTTTATCTTGTGGGTATGCCTGTCGCTGTTTGGTTAAGTTTCTACGGTGGGTTTGATTTTAAAGGACTTTGGCTTGGTCTTTTAGCCGCCCAAGCCTCATGTGTTGTGACCATGTTGTTCGTTTTGACTAACACTGATTGGGAATGGCAAGCCCACAGGGCTAAGGAGCTCACAAGAAATGTCTCTAGCAGTGGTGATGATAATATTAAAGAAGATCTTGAGACATTTAAGGATGATATAAAACAAGTGTTAAATCACAGTGATTCAATGGCTTGATTTATGTAAGGAGCACGAGATGATACTAACTTATATTGTCCGAATACCTTTATTCAAATTAATAGATTAAAATTTTTTTAAAAAATTTTAAATTTGTAAAGGGAATTAAATTGATTGAGCTTTAGGGAGAGGGAGCTATATAAATAGTAGTGATACATTTTGTTTTATTCATTGTAGATCTTTATTCAAATACAAAGAAAATTGAAACATAGATGTTAGATGTGTGTAATTAGTTTTGAACTTTTGTTTGGATGGTTGTGTACTTCGGGAAAGATGTTTACTACACTATGTGCCCAATTGTGGAAGGGTCCGGAAATAAAGGTCCCCAAGTCCTAACATTAGGATCCGAGCGTGGAGTTTATGGGCACTAGGCGCGTGGGATATGTAGAGGACAAGCCATTTGACCAGTCAACCTTTGCGAGTAGCCGACTGCGTAATCGACCCTCTCTCCCTCCAATTCCAAGTTGGATCGGGTCACGGGTGACCCATTCAAAATTTTCCTTCATTTTTTTAACTTTTGTAAAATAATCCCTTTTAATTTTCTGTTTCCATTTTTGTTTCTTTTGTAATTAGAGGGTGATGTAATATATAAAACCTTCACATACTATATTGTCATATGCCTGTTTGTTCATATAGTGTATCGGATAGGAATTATTAATGTTCAAACTTTTAATTTCTTGCATTATAATATAAATATTCGATTATTGAATTATTAATTTTAATTTTAATGATTGATTTGATATGTTTTAAATTAGACGTTTATATTACATTACGCTTTCACATTCTTAATTACATTAACAAAATAAAAAAAAAATTATGTTTTAAAATACATTTTCAGTGTTCAAATAAATATTCACTACATTAAAAAATTCGAAATGACACAAATATATTCGATGAGGTTTGCAGGGAGATTAGATTGGATTGGCAATGCCTCATTCTCTCTTTCTTTTTTCTCCAAATATCTAAGTAACTAAAGCATGGGATATAAATGTTGTATATATACCTGAATTTGGCTTGTATATATGTTGGGATCATCAACAAACTAACAATGCAGATATTTCTTAATTACCTTTGGTCATCAAATGGAACTTTTAGCTCAACTTGGTAATGTAAACCACATCCAATCAAACTCCACAACTTGATCCTTTTAATTTTCTCTTTTTCTTAAAAAAAAAAATTTAAACTGAGTAAAATTTTAATATGTAACCTCAAAATCTTGAAAATAAACTTTAATAATCAAAATTTATTAGTATTGTTTTCTTTTCTTATTTTTTTTTTAATTAATGTTGGAGGCTCACTCTAGTTATAATAATCTTTTTTTTAATCAAATTTACACATGTTTCATTACTGAAAATATGTTTTTAATTATATTTCCGAGTGAACGTAAAGACAGTTTCACATTCAGACTTTTAAAAATTATTGTTTGACAATTCGGAATATACACCTAACCTAGATAGTTTTTGCTTTGTTTCCAAATACAAAACATCAATTGGGTCGACTGCTAAGTTTATAACTTATGTAGGAAATTAATGTTGGAAAAACGGCTGCTTCTTTTCTAAATATTCAAAAAGGTCATATCATATAATAATATATATAACTCCCTGAAAAGAATGGTCATGCTCATGCAAGTCTACCTTCGTCATCAAATATTAGATATACATGCAACAGTTTTTGTTTTGACAAGCATATATTTATTTACATGTTTTCTAAAATTTTATTTTTTTACTTTCAATGAAAATTCTCTTCTCTCTTTTTTATATAAATATATTTTTTACTTTTAATTAATGTATATAATAAATGACAATTGAGAAAAATAAAATAAAATAAAATAACTCGTTGATTAATTAATTAATTACTATAGTCTATATAATAAATATTTGAACAGACAAGGCAGTAATCTCTGCCGGCTCACCCACTCCTATGTTTCCTTTCTCAAAATATTTTATAGTTGAATCTTGAATCAAAATATAATTATTGTATATATATATATAATATAGCTAAGACTGTTTTACTATAGAAATTAAAAATAAATAAATAAATTGCATGCTTTTGTTGTGTGGGGTGGCCTAAGAATATTATAATTTATAAAAATTATTAATTCTAAAAGTTGGAATTAATTAAAACAAGACTAATATTAATCGGATATATATAAAAGTTAACTTGATTGATAAGAAAATTTTTTTAATATCCTTATTGATCAGGTTCAATTCTCCATATCAATACTCAAGAAGTAATTCATAAATATATAAGTCAAATGTAGGGTGCGTCATTAGACTCATATGAAATAAGGTTGTAATTGAGCTAAATTTTAACTTATTCAAACTTGACTTGATTTTTTTTTTTTTTTTTTTTTTTGAATTAGAACTCGAGCTTAGATTGAGATCGAGTTTGAAAATCATGTTTAAACTCGACTCGTTAATAAATTATAATTGAACTAAGTTTAAACTCGAGTTCGACTCGTTTTGAAACTCGTTTATAATTTATCAAAATACTCAATTTCATAAATATTTATTTCTAATAAAATAATTATAACAAAAATATTTAAAACTAATATAAAAGCAAAAGCATTCAATTAGTGAGCCTATTAATCGAACTGTTTGCGAGTCTGTTCACGAGCAAACGAGCTGGCTTTTCATTAGTCTAATTGAACTAAGTTTAATTTTGTTCAAACTCGATTCGTTTATTTATCGAGCCTTAAAATAAAATTCAAACTTGACTCATTTATAAAAAAAAAATGCAAATGCGAATGAGTTTTTATCAAGTCGAACAACGAGCCGTTCGCGAACGGCTTGACTCATTTATACCATTAGCCTGAAAATGGGATTTAATCTCAATTAACATGTAAGTTAGCCTGAAGATATCTGGTCGACAAAACAAATATATATTTACTAAAATTATATATATATATATATATATATAATTTTAGTAAAAGCTTAGCTATATAGCAAAAGGAAGAATGGGACGGCTGCAATGGATGTGGTCCTTTTGCATATAATCCACCTCTATTTTCATGTTAAATAATATGTGATATTTTGTAATTTGTCTCATTTAGTGGCTTGCATATATAGTGCCTTTATATATATATATATAGAGAGAGAGAGAGAGATTTGTGTGTATTCCCACATTATTTGTGTGTAAATTGAGATTAAATATTCTTTTTAGATGAGTTTCAAAATATATTTTTCATGCCTAATTTATATATTTAAAAATTATTTTCTAAATATTAGTTTCAAAAATTATTATTAAATTCGAGCTTTAATAGGAGTCAAATTAATCAAAAGATAAAAAAAAAAAATTTATTTCAAAATTATGATTATTTTATTTATTGATATTTAATATTAGATATATTCATTGAGTAATTTTTCAATTAGATTTAATTTGGGCAAAGTTACATTAGATGTGCCTAAGAGCCTTTTTATAGATTTTTTTGAACTCTGTTTTTAAATATTACAATTCATGCAATACATAAACTAGGGCTGAGTATGGTTCGGGGGAATTCAAAAATTTGAAAATTTTTGGAACCGAATTGAAGTTCGGGGATTTCCAAAACGATATCTCCATAACCGAACCGTGAGGTAAAATTCTCCGGACCGAACCGTCTCGATTTTTCGGGACAGTTCGATCTGGATATTCGGATCTAAATGGGACGATTCGGTCCAATACAGGATAACGAATAGTCGGAGATTTTTTTTTTTTTTTTTGAATAGAGATTTTCTATTTTTAAAATTTTTAAAATATTTTTTTTCAAACTTAAACCACTTCTATTGAATTTAAATCAATATATACAACAAAACAATCACATATAGGCAAAGTATTCATTTTTCAAATAATTAAACACCTAAATTAATTTAATAGAAGAACATTATAGGCTTACTGAAATCGATTTCTCACAAATTAATCTCGGAATCTGCATGTACGCATGAAGAATAGTACACTAGAGTTTCTATTCCCCGGCGGAGCATGAACCAACGCTCTGGTGACCAGCCGGCACGCGCCGCCGGCGATGGTGGCCCATGGCAAAGCAATTTATACCAAATGATAGATTGTGAAATGTTGGTTATAAAAATACCGGCGGTGCAAATCAACGCCTCCTTGTCTCACCGGAAAATGTCTCAAAATGTGCGAAAGGCCGAATATTCTCTCTTCGATTTCGGCGACATCAAGCTTCCACACCGATCGGAATAGATGTCAAAATGCTCCTGTGATCATAAGCTTTCAAAAGGTACTAAGACCACTCCAAATCGTGGCCGAAATCAGCCGAAATCACCATTGGAAAGTTCAGTCTGCGATGGACTTCCAGATAGCTTCAGGTGGCGCGTTCTCCTCCGTCCGGTGATGGCTTTCGATCAGTTCGATGGCGTTGGGTTCGTCAAGTGATAGGCAAGGCGGCTGTGGTGGCGGTGTCGATGAATGGTGGCCGGAGAACGCAAATCGGAGGTAAGTTTCTTTTTCTCTCTCTTCTCTCTCTCTCTCTTGCCTCATTCTCTTTCTCTTTATTTTGTGTCCCAATTTGTTCCTTCTTTGATTTTAAGTCAGCTGATTTCTTTTTTTTTTTTTTATAATAAAACACACACACACACACACATATATATATAAACTCAAATAATTTCTATCATATAATAATAATAATAATAATAATTTACACAATTCATTACCGTTATATCATTAAAAATAATTAATTTATTTTTAATAAATTACTAAATCAAATAAATATTTTATTTAATTTTCATAAAAGAAAATATTTCTTTACCTTATTTACATCATCATTATCATTTTCAAAGTATAAAATAGAATAGAAAAATATAAATACTTATATCATTTTAATTATAATTACCAAATGAAAACAAATAAATACACTTTCTTGTAAAATTCATGAGTTATAAAATTATTCAAATTTGGGTTATTACAATAATTAAAGAAATTTAGTTATAATCCACTAAGCTAAAATAAAAATGAAATAGACATGAAAAAATAAAAACATAGATATGAAATTAATAATCTACAGTGGTCTTTCAAAGTTTAAAGTTGTATAATCAAATGGATGTTATTTTATAATTGCCCAAAGTTAAAAAAAATTCTCATATGATAAAATAATTAAATTATTTTCCTTTTGAATTTTAATCATGACAAATTATTAATATTAGTATTATACAAATTATTAAATTTTAATGAAATTTTAAAATAATATTAATAGTATACAAATTATTATTATTTTTTTAAAATTTAGCTTGCACTTACAAAGTTGCAATATAATAACTAATTCGAAAATTAAATTTTATAATTAATAAAAATTAAATTTTACTTATATATTATTAAATTTGCTTAAAATGTGTTGCTAATTCAGTATTAAAGTATATAAATATATATCCTTTAAAATTGGTTCTAATTTCAGTTTTTCGACTCGGTATAATTCGGTATAGTTCTCGGTACGGATAACTACTATTCTCCAGAACCGTACAAAAAAAAAAAATCGAGACGGTCCAGTTCGAAAAAAGTCAAACGGTCAACGGATATTTTCGATTCTGAATATTTTCAATTCAATCTTTTAGTACAGTTCAGTATCTCCGAGTCCCGTGTTCAATCCTAACATAAACATCGGAAAGGTCATTTTCGTAAGCATTGACCATCATACAAATATGATAATTTAATTTAATAGTAGTACAGTGCACACAATCATCGATAAAAATGAAAAATAAAAAAACTTATATTATAAAATGTTGAAAAAAAAAAACTTTATGATAAGTCTAAATAAAAAAAAAAAAAAGTATTCTGCATACTTATTTAATAAGTAAATAAACAATTTACATTGTAATTAAAGAATTTATTATAATAAAAAAAGTTGAAATTAAAAAATAAAAAGTTTAGTCAGTAAATGTCTATTGGCCTTCTGGGAAAAAAAAAATGTCTATTGGCTAATTTGGCGAAAAAAATGTCTATCGGCTAAGTTTTTTTTTTCATTTATTAAAAAGAAATGGTCAAATCATCCAATTGCTTAAATAAAAATATATCGTGAAAGCAATAGTTAGCTTAATTAATAAAATAAATTTATTATTCACTTTGTTATCAGCAAAGATGTAGAGGAGAAACAAATTGGATAATTTCGGATTAGTTTAAATTTATCAAAATTTCATAGAGGAGAAACAAATTGGATAATTTCGGATTAGTTTAAATTTATCAAAATTTCATTATTGGAGATATCATTTAGTAATAAATAATTCTTGAATATATATATGTTAAGGATAGAAAGTATATATGTCCATGAACTTGCCCACATATCTAATTTCATCAAACATATTAATTATTTTATGATTACTCATATATTTGAAACATACGTGTTAAGAATAATCTCACATTAATTAATAATGAAATAATAAAATTAATTAACATAAGGTGAGGAATTATCACTTAAGTGAATAATTCTAATCATTTTAATTATGATAATATTGAATATATTAATATATGTTGTGTGTTTATATTTTTAGCACTTTTTTTTTTATATTTGTCTTTATTTCCATTTATAAAAAATTAATATGATATCATAATAGATTTGATCCTTTTTTTATTTCTCAATTTTTCGTCTTGATGTCCAGTTTCAGCGGTCTGGTTCGGTGTTATCACTACGTTTCAAAGAGAGTGTTGAATTTATTTCTTGGTTTCTCGTGTTGGATGTCCAATTCCAACCAGCCAAGTATCTAGTCCAAGTGACAATTAAATGTTTATTCTTAATTATTATTTGAGGGGGTGTTAAGAGAATGAAATAATATAAGTGGTTAATATATATGAAGATCTATCATTTAAGTGACTAGTTGTAATTATGATAGTACCCAATATATCAATATATATTATGTGTGTTTGTATTCTTATCACTCCTCTATATTTATTTTTCTTCCATTCATAAAAATTAATAAGACATGAGAAAAAAAAAAAAAAAAACAATGGTTTATTAACAATAAACATGATTATTCCTCTCAACTAGTATAGCCTTAAATTAATAATAATGGTAAAGTTATTTTAGTATATATTAAGTTTTGTATTTCAAAAATAAAAAATTTCTTCTCTTTTAAGTTGTAATACTAAAACAATTTTTTTTTTTTTTTTTTGAGGGCTAATACTAAAACAAAATTGATTATTCTCTTTTCTATTAAAAATTTTACATGTTTTCAATAGATATATTTTATACTAAAAAATTATAAATGAATATAATATACTATATGTTATTATGAACTACCTAATTATGATCATTCTTAAATTTGATTTTTCAAAGTTGAATCGATTCAATCCAATCCAAAATTTTCTCCACAAACTATAATTTGCAGCGTAACTCACGAATTAATCAAATTTTCAGGCGTTGAATTAAAAGTGGCATGCGAAAAGCAACTTTAATAACGTTCTTCATTTTCTTTTTTTCACACAAAAATTCAGTAGACCTTTTTTTTTTTTTTTGTCATTTATTGTTTAAAAATGAAAAAGCAGCTTGGCCACATGTAACAACATTTTGAAGTCACACAATGAGGTATATATTTGGCCGACATGCCTGCATATTTATTATCTAATTTTCTTTTATATGATATCATCATTAATGTATTAAAAGACATCTCACAACAATTAGAAAAATCTGATAAATAAATCATTTTTCTAAATCTAAAAAAAAGTTGATGATAGATTTGACCTCAGGATATCCACTTGGTTAGCCTTTGACCAAATTTGTAAAATCTATTGCATCACAAAATAAATAAATAGAAATTTATTTATTTTATCTGTTAAGCATCAAGTGATATATATATATATATATATATATATTCCGTCAATGATGCACGAAAACTCTTAGGAGGTCGCGTTTTCCCGTTTCGAAAACGTTTATTGATTGAAAACTCACGGAAATTTATCCGAAATGTTTTGGGCACGTTTTCGTAATTTGAAAAACGTTTCGGACACATTTCCGTAAGTTTTCAAAACGTTTCGGGCACGTTTCTGTAATTTAAAAAAGTTAGAAACTCGTTTCCATAAACAGAAATCCGTTTCAAGTGAAGAAAAAAAAGTCAGTTTGTTCATATCAACCCCTAAATAAAAATATCTACATCCGACTTCATTTTTCCTTATATATATAATAATAATTATTATTATTATTGTTATATATATATATATATATATATATATATATATTAATTATATATATATATAAATTATTATTATTTTTACTATATATTTATAAATATATATTTATAAATTATTATATTTTTTGTATATATATAAATTAATATTTATAAATATACCCTCATATTTTTTTATATTTGCGCATTTCCCCCACGTTTCGTTTCCTATATTTTTTTAAAATACCGTTTCCGCGTGTCCGTTTCCCCGTTTCTCGTTTTCCTATTTCCATTTCCGTGCAACATAGACAGTATATCAACGACCATAATTAACCAGGGGGTCACGTGGACAAATACAGTGTAAGTTGTAATTTCCTCTAAGAAATACAAATAAAGCTTTGGATAATGTGAAAGGCTAGAGAAGGAAATTATAACAAAGGTTTTATAATACAAATAATTAACTTCATAGTTGTGACCAATTGAGTTGAACATGACAGTTCTTCAATATGATTACTTTACCTGCAGTGATTTTTTTTTTAATATTAATTTTACGAATAAGATTTAA
>CATKHJ010660369.1:0-14304 GCA_949750685.1 Vernicia montana | reverse complement strand
ATAAACAGTATGAATGATATCAATTAACGTTTGAATTTGGTCTTAGATTGAGATATACTCATTCATGTTTGGTAAATCATAATGGCATATGAGATTCTTTATTTGATTGCCAATTTATTTATTTTTCTATAATTTTGTGATTTATTTATGGTATACTATCATGTAAATATTTGTTATTCATGGCATACTATTAATATCATTAATTATTATAGATAACCAATTTAGCTAAACTTGAATTCAATGTTCTTGAATTCAATGAGAGTAATTATTTGATGTGGATTCCTGATGCTAAATTGCATTTAGATGCTAATGAGTTGGGTAAATCTATTGAGGAAAGAAATATAACATCAAAATAAATTTTTGTGATGAATTCTCGTGGTATCCAATTTTAATTTGTCATTGAAATTAAAATAAGGCAAAGGCTATGATCATTCTTAGATCTTATTTAAATGAGGGTTTAAAGGTTGAATATCTCACGATTAATATATATATATATATATATATATATATATATATATATATATATATATATATATATATTTGTGTTCTCTAGAAGAGACTTATAGATCAATATGATTACTTGAAAGTTATGGTCCTACCCCAAGCACAATATGAATGGCTAAACCTGCGCTTACAAGATTTTAAGTCTGTTTCAAAATACAATTCAGACATGTTTATAATTATTTCACAGTTGAAATTGTATGGTGCTAAAATTATAAAACATAATATGTTATAGAAGACAAATACTATTGTTATGCCTCTAATATGCTCCTGCAACAGCAATATAGAGAGCGAAAATTTACAAAATATTTTGAACTTATAGCTTGTCTTCTAATGGCTAAGAAGACAATGAATTGCTAGATAAATAGTATGAACTTATTACTTGTCTTCTAGTGGCTAAAAAGAACAAATTTCTAATGAGAAATCATTAAACTCACTAATACAACATCAGCCCCCTGAAGTGGATGCTGTAAATAACCAAAAGTTAAAACTCAAGAGTGGAATACTTTTGGTAGATCATGATAACTCTGGAAGAGAAATAATTCAGCTCAATCTGTAGACTCCCTGAAGGAGTAATTTGTTCAAGTATTGAACATGTAGTTTAATAATAAAACTTTGAAGGTTTGATATGACATGTCATTATGCATATCATATATACTCTCCATTTACAACTTGTACATGAATGTGAGCCTAATATTTCTCATCTACGAGTTTTTGGTTGTGCCGTATATGTACTAATAATACCATCTCAATGTGTGAGAATGAGTCCATATAAAAGACTTAAAATTTATTTTAATGAGGCACATTTCTCGACATTAGGGGGAGAGAAAAGCACATATTAGTGCTAAATAATGTCGAGGAAGGGGTTAATTCCACTATATAATTTGATATTAAATATTACAAATTAATAATAGAAATAAAAATAAACGAAATAAGCTACTAGAGCCCTAAGAAATGATCAAGGCAGGCCAAAACTCCAGAAAAGTCAAAAGAAAAAAAGTTAAAAAGAAAAGATGGAAAATTGCCCACATGGGGTGCAGTCCAATGTCCACAAGCACAAATTCCACTTTTTATAGGCCTGTTCAAGGAACAAGCGATCTCCCACTCCATTTGATGGGGCGTAGACCTAGTCCTGCGCCCTTACTGCTTCTTTATTCAGAGACATATCCTTTTTCTCCATCTGGTTTTGTGGTTTTATATCTTTGCTAACATTCATTTACCCTTCTTAAATGATGCATACCTTTAATAAACTCATCATGGTAAAGATTAGAGCTCATAAAATGATAAACGACACAAAAGAAAATAGAAATGCAACAATAAGGGGCAAAGGATGGGGCACAGGCCATAACCTGCATCTCATGCATGTGGCGTAGCAACGGGTGTGCGACCTTGGCTTCTAGGAAGCAGAAAAATAAGTTCTTTTGGCTTGACGCTTTTCTAAGGCTCTATTTTATCATTATACAAAATCAGGCTTTTAAGAAATAGGCTAGATGAGCAATTAATTAACCAAAGGAGAACAAAGACATAAAAACAAACGGCAAGTTGTGAGAATAAGATGAGGCTCTAAAGGGAAGAAAATAAAGAAAACAACAAAAAGGGTTTGATTCACCAAGAACTTGTCATGGTAACCAGAACCTCACAATAATCTAACTATTAAAACATAAATTAAAATAGGCCTACATTAGAACTTTACACATAATTGAACTTAATGGAAAACTAAAATTAATTACTTGTGCATGATGATTCAAGAACTGGTCTTCATCACTCTTGTAAATAACATCAAATCAAGAACATCTAAGCATTTAAATAAACCAAAACACAAAGCATACCAACCAAACTAAAAATGACACATAATGAATGTATATAAGAAGAACATAATTTAAAAAATAGAAGGAAAGAACTAGAAGTCCACAAATCGCAACCTATCTCTGGGCATCTCAGATCACAGAGGGATTTGAAGGCATTGGGAATCTTGGGTTATTGAACTTTAGCCCTCAGCGACTTTCATTGGTTCATTTATCTTTTCAGTCTCAAGAAGTTGTTTACAAGAGTCTCAGATTTTTAGATGTTTTCAAGATTTCTTTTTGTCTTTTCTGTTTCTTAACACCCCACAACACCCCCCCCCCCCCCCCCCCCCCCCCCTTTTTTTCCAATGGAGGCTACAACCTCTATTTATAGGCTGGAGCTCCACTAGTTTATTTAATTTTTTAAAATTCTTTTTTAAAGAATATAATTTAAATTGATTTGATTTAACCAAAAACTATCCTCTCTGAATTCCATTATATCCACTTTGGATTCAGGAGGATTAAGTGACGATTTGAAATTTGAAATTTAAAAAATGAAAACTACCTAAATACATGGGAAGTAGATCATGGCCTGCGCCTCATGCATGGGGCGCAAACCTAGTCTTACACCTCATGAGTGAGGGTTGTAACAAGAAATTTGAAATCAGCATGAATGGGGCGCAAGCATAGGACTGCTCTGCTATATGGGGTGCAATCTTGGGCTTGCTCCCCACCCTAACGGGCAAATTTTTCAAATTTTGAATTTTCCTTGCCTTTTTGCTTTCCGATTTGATTCTTACCCTTTTACCCTTAAATCTTGAGACTTGTGAATTCTTCTATTGACCGAAGAGGTGATTGCCTTCTTCATTGAGTTATCAAGGTTGAAAATCAAACGTTCACAGTTTGCTCTCACTTTGACTTATTTTGTTTCTCAAAATAAGACAAAGTAAGGTTTGACCGTAACTTAATTTTCTTCCCAACTCACACATACTGACTGAATAACTTGATTTTAGTATGACACAACTCACAAACTAACCTGATCAAATTTTCAACTGAATCGCTTTATTTCAGTCTGACACAACTCATGCATACTTAATTTGGTTTTTGATAACTCATACACACTTAATTTTGTTTTTTATTAAATCGCTCGATTTCAGTCGTACACAACTCACGTACAATTAATTTGGTTTTTGAACGAATCGCTCGATTTCAGTCGGATACAACTCACGCACACTAAATTTGATTTTTTACTGAATCACTCAATTTCAGTTGGATACAACTCATGCACACTAACTTGATCATATTTCCAACTGAATCACTGGATTTCTGTTTGACTCCCTTTATCCTTTTGTCGGATCCCTCTATCCTGGCAATCTTGTCACTTTGTTGAATCCCTCTGCTCTAACAACTTTGCAACTCTAAAGGAATTTCACCTTTGTTGGATCCTTCTACTCCAGCAACTTCGCAACTCTAGAGGAATTTCACCCTTGTTGGATCTCTCTATTCCAGCAACTTCGCAACTCTGACAAAATTTCACCTTTGATGGATCCCTCTACTCTAACAACTTTGCAACTCTAGCAAAATTTCACCCTTGCTAGATCTCTCTACTCCAGCAACTTCGCAAATCTAGTAGAATTTCACTTTTGTTGGATCCCTGCACTCCAGCAACTTTGCAACCCTGGCGAAATTTAGTCTTTCTTGGATCCCTCTACTCCAGCAACTTCGCAACTCTGGTGGAATTTAGCAAGCCAAGCCACGCTTCGTTTCTGCAAAACAAAATTCTCTATAATTTTTCATTAGTCAATACTCATCAAGTTTCTTTTATCCAATCAAAATTCTTTATTTCATTTTTCAAAAACATTGTCTTAAAATTTATTTCCCAAATTCATTTCTTTAATTTTGCAACATTATGGCAAAAGTATTTTCCTTTCACAAAAATTTATTATTTTCTTTGGGAAAATTTATTTACTTCAAAATCCCTTAGCATTGCAACATTATCTACTTCCAAAATTTACCATTATTTTTCAATCAATTTTCAAAAATAATTTTTGTTAAAATTTTCCTCTTTTCTTTTTGCCTCTATTCTTCTCTTCTCTTCCCTTGCCTTCTTTTTCTTTCTTTTCTTTCCTTTCTTTTCCTTCCTCTATTTCTTTTCTTTCCTCTCTTTCTTTCCTTTTTCTCACCAAAACCCTCATTTAAACGTCATTGCTTAACCATCTAAACCCAAAAACTACACGATTTGAAGATTAAATCTCAAAATCTTAATAACTTTCAAAAATCCCAAAACTCAAAATTACCTAAAAGCAACAATGGACTTGCTTGTCCACCACTAATTCCAAGCATCAACAAACCCACACTTCGACTTTGTTTCACAGGAAACTGTGAACCCTCAATTTTGCACCCTCAAGATACTGCCGCACCTTGACACATACTAAATTTTGTGCGCTACACAGAGCCGATACGGTGGTCCCGCTAGCTAGTTAGCGGGCATGGGTCAAGGGGGCAGCGCCTCCGAAAGGTAAACGATTTATTTCTCTCCAACACAGACTGATATCACTTTTTCGACCCTGACCAGACTTTCTATATCAGACAGTCTTTTCCAAAAAATAACTCAATTTTCCTCTAAACTGATTGCCAAAATATCCGATAATTAATTTCAGATCCAACGACACTGACCGGTAATTTTTCAAACCTCAGAATACCCCAGAAACTGATCCAGAACCTTCGAAAACTGATCCGAAAAGCTTCGAAAGTCGAGCCGAAGCCCAAAGCCACGCGGAGCCGTGCAGAGACATGCGGCTTCCGCGTGTACTCTGCACGGAGCCGCGTAGAGGCCATGCGGAGCCGTGAAGCGCCACGCGACTTTTGCGGGGCCTCTGCGTAGAGCCGCGTGGCTGCCACGTAGCGTCCGCGTGGAGGCCACACGAAGCCGCGCAGACCTGACGCAGCTCCGCAGCCCTTCTTCGCGGCTCCGTCACTTTTTGAGCATTTTCAAAAATGCCCCTCATTTTTTATGCTCTTTTGTACCATTTTGGTCTTTTTTCCACCCCTATTTCCCCTATAAATAGCCTACTTCCCTTCACTTCAAAACACACCAAAAAAGCCTTTGTTGAATTTTCCAATAGCTTCCTCTCTCTCTTTCTCTCTCTAATTGGTTTTTTACTCTCTCTAATTAATTAGTTAGTTAATTAAAAATTAATTTTAATTAACTAATTAATCTTTTTTTAAAAAAAATTCCCACCCATTGTCAATTAATTAATTAATCCCTTTTTTAAAATTAAATTTTCACTCAAGTAGTTAATTAATATTTTTAATTAATTAAATTTTGAGTAATCCAATCTCTTTTTTTTCAAAATCAAAACCGATAAAACATTATTTCGATCCGAAAAATCACTCCGATCGCTCAAAAATTCCTCCCAAGAGAAGGTACATCATCTTCTCTCACCAACTCCAAATTCACCCCAAATCAAATCAAATCAATCTAACCAATCCCTAAACCCCTCCACCTCATTAGTGGAACGAACTACGCGGGTTTTGATCCTCATTCAATAGGGTACGTAGGCAAACTTGGAATCTAAATCCAAGTTTCAAATCCAAATCCCAACCAATCCCCTCCCTCATTTATTTTCCATGTAAATATAAATTCATACTTTCCATGTAAATTGTAATTAATATTATCTAGTTAATTATTTTTGGAGTAAAGGAGCGATTTTGTGATTTTCCTAATACCCATAAGGGTTAGAGGAAATAATCTCCTTTACTTGTAGATGTTTAAATATCTGCTCTTTATTTTTTCATGCTGTCTCATAATTATGCCATGTCCATGCATTATTAAAATTATCATCAATATCCATCATCCATGAAATCATTTTTCAAAAAAAGTCAAATGAAATTTAAATGCCAAATCGAGATTATTCAAAACCAAAAACCTAATCCCCGAGCCCAAACTTGGTTTGAAAATTAGTGATTTTATCCTTGAGCTAATTAATCTAAAATTAATAAATTGGAGTCAAAAATAGGCTTTTCCTTAATTTTTCACATATAAATAAATTAGGGTGGTGACTTCCGAATCCTTTTCAAAAATCAAAAATCAATTTTTCGAGGCGATAGCCGCTTCCAATCGTGAGCACAGAAACCCGTTCCTTAACCTCCCTTAAAAATCGCTCTCGCCTTTCCTTAAGGCATTCCCGAGCGAGGGGAGGGGCGTTCGGGCGAGGCCTCACAGACATCCTTTTCCAGAAAATGACCCAATTTTCCTCTAAACTGACTGTCAAAATGTCCGATAATTAATTTCGGATCCAACGACACTGACCGGTAATTTTCAGACTTCATAATACCTCAGAAACTGACTTGAAACTTTCGAAAACTGACCCGAAGAAGCCCTGAAAGCCGAGCCGGAGCCCAAAGACACGCGGCGTCCGCGTGTACTCTGTGCTGAACCGCGTGTAGTCCACGCGGCATTCGTGTGGCAGCCACACGGAGCCACGCAGACTGCACTTGCCTCCGCAACTCTATTTTGCGGCTCCGTCACTTTTTGCGTAATTTCAAAATTGCCCCTCCTTTTTCTGCTTTTTTATACCCTTTTTGGTCTTTTTTTATCCCCATTTTCCCTATAAATAGCCTACCTCATTTCTCTTCAAAACACCTCAAAGCCTTTGTAAATTTTCCAATTGCTTTTCCTCTTTCTCTCTCTCTCTAATTAGTTTTACTCTCTCTAATTAATTAATTAGTTAATTAAAAATTAATTTTAATTAACTAATTAATCCTTTTTTAAAATTCCCACCAACTCTCAATTAATTAATTAATTAAAAATTAATTTTAATTAATTAATTAATCCTTTTTTTAAAATTTTCACCCACTTTCAATTAATTAATTAATTAAAAATCAATTTTAATTAATTAATTAATCCTCTTTTTTTTCAAATTTTCACTCAAATGGTTAATTAATCCTTTTAATTAATTAATCTTTTAATTAATTAAAATTAATTAATTCTCTTTTTAAAATCATTTTCATTTTCCGAAACGGAACTCCGCTCCGGTAAAACCACTCTCCCACCACTCAAACCAACCAAAAAGAATGTATAATCTCTTACCCTCAATCAAACCTCAAATTAAATCAAACCAATCAAATCTGACCGATTTTTAAACCCTCCTTCCACCTCATAGTGGAACGAACTGCGCGGGTTTTGATTCCCATTCAATGGGGTACGTAGGCAAGCTTGGAATCTAAATCCAAGTTTCAAATCCAAATCTCAATCAATCCCCTTCCCCCTTTTATTTTCCATGTAAAAATGTAAATTCTTACTTTCCATGTAAATTTTTAATTAATGCAATTAGTTGATTATTTTTGGGAGTAAAGAAGCGATTTTGTGATTTCCCTAATACCCATAAGGGTTAGAGGAAATACTCTCCTTTACTTGTGGATGTTTAAATACTCACTCTTTAAATACTTGTTCTTTATTTTTCCATCTGTCTTATAAATTATGCCATGGTCATGCATTATGAATTGTCATCAATATCCGTCATCTATGAAATCATTTTTCAAAAAGTCAAATCAAATTTAAATGCCAAATTGAGATTATTCAAAACCAAAAATCTAATCCCTGAGCTCAAACTTGGTTCGAAAATTAGTGATTTTATCCTTGGGTAAATTAGTCAAAAGATTAATAAATTGGAGTCAAATTGGGTTTTTCCTTAATTTTCCCATTTAAAATAAATTAGGGTGGCGACTCCCAAACTTTTTCAAAAATCAAATCAATTTTCTGAGGCGATAGCCGCTTCCAATCATGAACACCGAAACCCATTCCTTAACCTCCCTTAAAAATCGCTCTCGCGCCTTTCCTTAAGGCATATACATTTTATCCGAGCGAGGGGAGGGGCGATCGGGCAAGACCTCACAATATACACACAAAACATATACTATTTTTTGGGTATATTATTTTTGTGAATAAACTGAAAAAAAATATACCACATATATATCATTTGCTAAAAAATATATTACATGTATTGCACCGATATGTTTAACGTAATAGTAAACATATGTAATCTCAAATTCGAGTCATCTCTTCTCATATATATATATATATATGTGTGTGTGTGTGTGTGTGAATTCCTAAAAAATCATGCAAATAATCTTTATATAGCTTTTATTTTTAAAATATTATAAATTCTTCTATGAAAAATAATAGTAAAAAATATTGCTCCTAAAAATATATAGTTTAAGCTTAAATGAGAATAACTAAAATAATAATAATAAATAAAAAATTAGTCACACATTCACGTTTTGTGCGGATTTTGATTTTTTTTTTAATTTATATTTTTTAAGAATATTTAATAGATGTAAATTATTATTATTATTTTATTGAATTTAAATATTAATTTATGATAATTTTTAAATATTAATATAAATAAAATATATGAATTAATTAAGAAATAATAAAAATATATTTATCTAAATAAACTTTAATTGAAACTTATAAAAATAAAATAACATGAAAAAAAATTAATAAATTGACTTTTTTCCTAAAACATTGCTTCACACTTAGGGCGAAAATTTTAAAAGAATTACTTAAAAACAACCATATAACTCAAAAGAAAGTTGTTTAATTAAATCTTAATTTTTGAAAAATTAGAAAAAATAAAGAAAAATCCAACAATATTCATGACTGCACATTAAATTAGGTAAAAAAAAAATCAATAATAAGTTATAAAGCTTTGGCAGTTAGGTATAAGGTCAAGTTAGGCATGAGGTCAAGTTTCATTAACCAATAAGAGACAATCAAGTCAACAAAAAAAGACCACTAAAATGCATATGAATCTTAGCCTTAAGAAATGTTCCATAGCAAATTGAAAAATATTATAAGCAGCCCAAACACCTATAGACCGTACAAAAGTTAAAGAAAAAAGTAACTTTTTTTTTTTTTTTTGCACTAAATGAAAAAAATAACTTAATAATAGATTGTATATAGGTGACCAATATCATTAACCTCCTATACTATGGTTCTGATATGTAAGTTGTTAGAACCATTTAATCATTGGTTGGAATTATATAACAAAATTTTATCTAGCAATGCTATAACTACCTGCAACACTTTTTTATGTACACTTCAAAAGAATGACATTCTTAATACAGTTATAAACCCTTTGCTCTTTAAAACTCTATTGCTGGAAAATCACATGATTCCTTTCCAACCATATATAGTATACAGTAGCTGTGAATGCTAATCTGCATAGTTTTTGGATAGAAGAATGTCTAGTACATCTCTTGCAGAAAAAACTGATAATTCTTCTCCAACAGGTAGACAATTGATTCACACCATATGTCTGAAATACTGTCTTCTAAATTCTCGAAGTCACCCAACATTTAAAAAATAAATGGTTTACATTCTCCTACATGGCACCACACAAGTGTTAGAGAAAAATAAAATAATAGAGAGTTTAACAAGGTTTCAAGGCGTGTATCTTCCTGCCACTTTCCTAAAAGTTTATTTATTCTCTAAATTACAATGAGTACAACAAATCTTTCAGGATACAATGAAACTACTGATAGTACCTTGCAATAGGTGATATCAGTACTAGGCAGCTATACGTGAATTTCAGTACTGAACAATAGATGAGATTTTGGTTCTGCAGAAACCCTAAACCAATGATCTGTAAATGTAGAAAATAAAAAATAGAGATAAAATATATTCTGTTAAGTTAACAAATATGATAAGATTAGATTAGAAAATATTTATCAAATATTTACCTAATCTAATTAGATAAAAATTGAATTTAAATTATATCAAATAAATTATCAGAAGTAAAAATAAAATAAAAAATAATTCAATTTTACTGCATTACATGTGTCACGTGTTTGAGTGCCAAGTGCGCATAACTCTTATTTTAATTTTAGAAAATTTTTATGATTTTCAAGTTTTTCTTTAATTTTTATCTTAAAATAGGGTTTTAAAATTTGCATATTTTTCAAATTTTAGTTTTAGAAAGTAAAATTATGTTTTTTTTTTATATATATATAAACTAAAATGTTAAAATTAAATTTTGGAAATAAATAATAAAAAAATGATTTTTCATGAATTAAGAGTTTTTATTTATTTTTATTTTCTTAATATTAAAAAAAGAAAAGAAAATTAAAAACAATTAAATTAAAAATAATATAAAATAAAAAAGCTTTCCACAGCTCACCAAATCGAGAAGGTTCTGATTCTAACGGTTTTGAAAAAAAAAAAAAAGAGCACGCACCGCTATCATCATCCACAATTCCTTTCTTGTTCTCATTCCCTCACATCATCAGACCTTGCTCCCCGCTCTCCCTCTCACTCACAGATGCAACCACCTCTGCTCCACCAAAAAAAAAAAAAAAAAAAAAACAGAGCCTCTCTCTCTCTTTACAACCCAGCCTCATATTTTTCACTTAGTCTCTCTCTCATACACCATCTCCGATTCCTTCACTTGGACTCACCCATCACCGACTTAGTTATCTCCATCACAGCTCAGACCCATTTCTCTCTCTTTGATTTCCTCTCTCTCTCCCACTCTCACTTTCTCTCTCAAGAAAAAGAAAAGAATTCTCTCTATCAAATACACCACTCACTCTTGCTCTCATTCCCTCACATCATCAGACCCTGACCCAAACGCAAACCCATTCACTCGATCCCTCACCATCACCAACTGATTCCATCTCCTTTCTCTAACACACATAACCCTATCCTCTATCTCTATCTCTCACTATCAGCAAAAAAAAAAAAAAAAAAAATCGCGAACCCTCACTCTCATAAAGAAAAAAAGCTCTACCTCCCGATTCTCTACTCACCCATCTCTCTCTCTCTAACTCACTCTCACACAGACAAACAAACCAACTCAGCCCCAAAACCCCATCACAGCTCATAGCCTCATACCTAACTCTCCCTTTCATCGACTCTCCATTCAACTCTCATCCCAATCGCTACCATTTGAAATCGCAATAACGAATTCTGGTTATATTGTTGTAGTTGTTCTTGATAAAACGAGTCTAGTTTGTTGGTGTTTTAATCAGAATATCTGTGGGCTCGGGGGTCTGGTTTATTGGAACTCTAGTTGAATATCTGTGGGTTGTTTCACCGATTCACAGAACTGACTTCGGTGCTCGAAAACTAGTAAAATGGGTCTGGAGCTGATTGATTAAATCTGTAATCAATTTCACCTTGGTTTCGGTAATTTTTCTTAATTTCTTGCCTTTCTGTGACTTGATCAAAAACCAATTTATTCTTATATTCTATTGTTTAATCGTTGTTACTGGATTCATTAATCTCTCTTTTATTTCTTTGGTTGATTGTGATTAATTTCGGGTCTGGTTTCGGTGCTCGGAAAAAGGTTATAAGTGTCAACAATAGCAGCTATTGTTGACAATAGCAATTGCTAATTGTCAACAATAGCAACTGGCACCGAATTCAGTGCCAGCTGCTTTGTCTCCTGCACGCGTTTTTAACACATATTTGTTGCCTATAAAAGGGCAGGCTCTCCTCCTTCATTAGGATCCCCAAATCTCAAATAGAGAGAGTTTTTAGTGAGAGAAAAATACAAAGTTTTTATTTAAATTATTTTTCTCCTATTTTCAAGAGAGATTATTATTGTTATCTCCTTGTAATTTAGAGAGAAGGTTGTAATTCCTATTATTTCTCATAGTGGAGTTCTTTTATCTTTACCCGTGATTTTTCACCCTAATTTGTTTGGAATTTTCCACGTAAAATCTGTATGTCCAAATCATCTTTATTATTTTCTCAAATTATTAGCTGCAATCTTGCTCTAATCCGGTGTCAATTTCCGCAATAAGTGGTATCAGAGCTGTTGGTTTTAATTTTTCTTGAAAATTAAGAGTATGCTCTGTGGTTGCAGTTTTGATTGGTCTTCCACATTAGAAAAAATTTTCTCGAAAAATTATTGCTGTGAATAGTATTCTGAGGTACTATGCAATTTGATACTATTCACGAATACGGTACTGTTCATACATACAGTTACTATTCATGTAAAATAGTGGGAGCTGTATTTTGCTCAAAGCAAACTGTGATAGAAGCAATGACGGCAAAATCTGATATTGAAAAGTTCAACGGGAGAAATTTCTCATTGTGAAAATTAAAGATGAAGACAATATTAAGAAAAGATAATTGCCTTGCGGCTATTAGTGAAAAGTCGGCGGGACTCACAGATAATAAGTGGAATGAGATGGACGACAATGCTATTACAAATCTTCATCTGGCAGTTGCATATGAGATATTGTCTAGCATAGAGGAGAAGAAAACTGCAAAGGAGATTTAGGATCATCTCACAAAATTGTACGAGGCCAAATCACTTCACAATAAAATATTCCTTAAGAGGAAAGTGTACACTCTACGGATGTTAGAATCTACTTCGGTGATGGAGCACATTAATACCTTAAATACTCTATTTTCTCAACTCACATCATTGGAGTATAAAATAGAGTCACAGGAGCTTGCTGAACTTCTGCTTCAAAGTCTACCAGATTCGTATGATCAACTCATCATTAATCTGACAAATAATACAAACAATCTAGTCTTCGATAATATTGCAGCTGTTATTCTGGAAGAAGAAAATCAACGTAAAAACAAGGAAGACAGGTTGGCCAGTTCGCAGCAAGCAGAAGCATTGACGGTGATGAGAAGGAGATCAATAGAGCGTGACTCAAGTGGGAACCAAAATCATGATAGGTCCAAATCAAAAAGTAAGAAGAACCTGAGGTGTTACCATTGTAACAAAAAGGGTCACCTGAAGAAGGATTGCTAGAGTTTAAACAAAAATTTCAGTCCTCAAGGAAATATAGCATCTACCTCAAATGAAGGTGAAATTCTGTGTTGTGAAGCAGCGACTATTTCAGAGGGCAGAAAAAGATTTGCTGATGTATGGCTCATTGATTCTGGAGCCTCATTTCACATGACCTCTCGAAGAGAATGGTTCCATCATTATGAACTTGTCTCTGGAGGATCTGTGTATAGTTGCAATGATCATGCCTTGAAGATTGTCGGTATCGGAACCATCAAGTTGAAGTTTCATGATGGCACAATTCGCACTGTTCGAGAAATGCTGCATGTGGAAGGCTTGAGGAAGAACTTATTGTCATTAGGTCAGCTGGATGACCTTAACTGTAAAGTTGTAATTGAAAAAGGGATCATGAAAGTGATCCGAGGCGCGCTTGTACTTATGAAGGGAGAAAAGGTAGCTGTCAGACTATACATGCTGAAGGGAGAGACTTTGTTAGAAGGAGAGGTATCAGTTGCTTCAAGTAGTTCAAGTGAAAGATCTGCAATAGCGTGGCATCAAAAATTTGGACATATGTATGAGCAAGGAATGAAAATTCTTGCAGAGCAAAATCTATTTCTAGGACTCACTAAGGTGTCCTTACCTTTCTGTGAGTATTGCGTGACAAGTAAGCAGCACAGGTTGAAGTTTAATACATCAAGTTCTAGAAGTAAAGAAATTCTATAACTGATTCACTATGATGTATGGCAAACACCAGTTCTGTCCTTGGGAGGAGCAAAATACACTGTGTCATTCATAGATAACTATTTCAGGAGATGTTGGGTGTATCCTATCAAAATGAAGGCAGATGTATTTACGGTCTTCAAAATGTACAAAGTGCAGATGGAGCTTGAATCTGGGAAGAAGATCAAGTGTCTGAGGTCAGATAATGGAGGAGAATATACCAGCAAGGAGTTTGCTGAGTTTTGTGATCATGAAGGCATTAAAAGGCAGTTCACTATAGCATATACTCCTCAGCAGAATGGAGTGGCAGAGCGGATGAACAGAACCTTGTTAGAAAGAATAAGAGCAATGTTGGGAGCTGCAGGCTTGGAAAAATAATTTTGGGCAGAAGCAGTCAATATCACCTGTTATGTGATAAATCGGGCCCCATCAACTACAATTGAGTTGAAGACACTGATGGAGATGTGGACTGGGAAGCCAGTGGATTACTCAAACCTCCATATATTTGGAAGTCCAGTGTATGTGATGTATAATGCCCAAGAAAC
>CATKHJ010660345.1:0-13584 GCA_949750685.1 Vernicia montana | reverse complement strand
AAAAGGAAACACTCGCCCGAGAAGCAGATAGCCATTGCCAAAAAAATTCAGAAGCTATTGGAAGCAGGGGTCATCCGGGAAATATATTACCCGGAATGGTTGGCGAATGTAGTGATGGTTAAAAAACCAAATGGCTCGTATCGAATGTGTGTAGATTTTACAGATCTGAACAAAGCCTGCCCTAAAGATAATTACCCTTTGCCGAGCATTGATCAACTAGTAGACTCAACAGCTGGACATGAGTTATATTCTTTTCTTGATGTAAAAGCAGGGTATCATCAGATACAGATGCATAGATCGGACGAAGAAAAAATATCCTTTGTAACAGATCATGAGATATATTGCTACAGAATAATGCCGTTTGGATTAAAAAATGCTGGGGCAACCTATCAAAGGCTAGTCAATCACATATTCAAGGAACAGATAGGCAAAAATGTAGAAGTCTATGTAGATGACATGATTATTAAAAGTAAGAAAGCCGAAGATCACCCCAAGGATATAGAAATGGTCCTCAAAATCCTGAAATCCTTCAGTCTGAAACTAAACCCTGAGAAGTGCGTTTTCGGAGTTCCAGCTAGAAAATTCTTGGGATATATGGTCTCCCAAAGAGAAATCGAGGCAAATCCTAACAAAATTGAAGCAATCCTCAAGATGAATCCTCCCAGCAACAAAAAAGAAGTGCAGATACTCAATGGGTGAATTATAGCACTAGGATGATTCATCTCATATTTGGCCAAAAGATGCCAACCATTCTTTAAAGCATTAAAACAACTAAAGGACTTCCAATGGACAGAGGAGTGTCAAAGATTCTTCGAAGAACTGAAAAAATTCCTAACTAGCCCTCCCTTACTAAGTCGTCCTGTACCTAAAGAGGAGCTCTACTTATACCTATCTATAACTACATAAACTATAGCTGCGGTATTAGTAAGGGAAGAAGCGGGAGAACAGTACCTGATCTACTATATCAATCGAATACTTCAAGATGCCGAACTGAGATACCCGACCTTGAAAAAGCACGCCCTAGCATTACTGTGAAGCTCATCAAATAATAGTCCGAACAGGCTTACCCCTAAGAAAGATCCTACAAAAACCAGAGACTTCAGGGTGAATTGCAGAATGGGCTGTCAGAATCAAAAATCTAGGAATAATGTATGAACCAAGACGGGCGATGAAAGGACAAACACTGGCAGATTTTGTAGCCGAACTGACCCCAACTATAGGAGAACCACAAGAAATAAAGAAGGAAGAATGGAAGATATTTGTGGATGGAGCAGTTGGAGCAGAAGGATCGGGGATAAAGATTGTGATCAAAGGACCCTACAAGTTGATAATTGAATATGCTGTAAGATTAAATTTTTCGATCTCTAATAATATAGCAGAATATGAAACCATGTTAACAGGACTCTCTTTAGCTCGAGAAATTTGAATGGAAGAACTAGTAATATACAGTGACTCCCAATTAATGGTCAACCGGGTGAACAATAATTATGCAGTCAAAGAGGAGAGCCTAAAGAAATATTTAGAACTAGCTCAATCAGCCTTAAAAGAAGGAGAACGATTGGGAGGAAGGTGGATAGTGAAGCAGATCCTTAGATCGGAGAATTGCAAGGCAGATGAAATCGCCAAATCAGCAGCAACGGGGAAGACGGGAAGTTTAAAAAAGATCCCTATAAAAATCCAAAATTCCCCCCACAACAGAGATACATCCCATAATGCTAGTAGAATGGAAGGGGAGTTGGATGGAACCCCTCGTTCGGTACTTAACAGAAGGATCTCTCCCTGAGAAAAGATCGAAGCCAAAAGGGTAGTAGATAAAGCAAAAAGATATAGCTAGTATGAAGGTGATCTGTATCGGTGATCTAAAACTCACCCCTAGCTAAGTGTATTCGCCCAGAGGATGGAGACTATGTGCTGAGAGAAATTCATGAAGGGATCTGCGGAGCACATGAAGCAATCTCCAGCCTAATTAGAAAGACCCTGTTGCAAGGATACTATTGGCCTACTTTAAAGAAAGATGCAGCAGAAAAAGTTTGCCGATGTATTCAATATCAAAAATATGCACCCATCCCAAGGCAGCCTTTAAGAGAACTCGCCCCTATCGGATGCGCCTGGCCCTTTCAACAATGGGGGATCGACATTTTAGGACCTTTCCCTCCCGCAAAAAGACAATACAAGTTCCTAGTAATAGCCATTGATCACTTCACAAAATGGATCGAAGTTGAACCTCTGGCAAAGATCTCCCAATAAAATATTACAGATTTCTTCTGAAAAGCAGTCGTCTGTAGGTTCGGCACCCCAGAAATCTTAATCTCAGATAATGGTAAGCAATTCAATTGTGCACCATTTAGATCTTTCTGTAGAGGCCTCCACATCGATCTCCGGTTTACCTCAGTAGCTCATCCACAGACCAATGGCCAGACAGAAGTAGCAAACCGAATCATCCTTCAAGGGTTAAGAAAGAGATTAGATGACAGAAAAGGAAAATGGGCAGATGAGCTATACAGCGTACTTTGGAGCTACCGAACCACACCCCGAGAACCAACAAGAGAAACTCCCTTCTCCCTAACATATAGATCGGAAGCCATAGTACCAGTGGAAATCGAAATGCCGAGTTATCGAACAAAAAGAGCCAGGAAAATAAATCAGGAAATGGGAATCCGAATTAATTTAGACCTTTTGGAAGAAAAAAGAGATGCAGCATATGAGAAGGCGCTAGCTTATAGGCAAATGATGATCCGATACCATAACCACCGAGTTAAAGAAAAAACTTTTCAAGAAGGAGAGTTAGTCCTAAGAAAGGTCGAAATCACCAGAGGCAATGTAGGAGTTGGGAAGCTGCAACCTATCTGGGAAGGACAATATAAGATCGCCAGCGTAGTGGAGCTAGGAGCTTACAAATTGAAAGATCGCCGGGGAAAAATCCTACCCCGAACATGGAACTCTGACAATCTAAAAACCTACTATCAGTAAAAACATCAGGAAAAATTCTCCACATCAAGACATAATCGCCAGGGGATAGGTGAACCAAGAATTCACCCAAGACTCGCTAGAGAATAGCCAAGGGATATGTGAATCAAGAATTCACCCAAGACTCCCTAAAAAATTGCCATGGGATAGGTGAACCAAGAGTTCACCCAATACTCCCTATACGGAAGATCGCCACAAAACAGGTGAACTAGGAGTTCACCCAAGACACCCTAAAGAATCGCCATGGGATAGATGAACCAAAAGTTCACCCAAGACTCCCTATACGGAAGATCGCCACGGGATAGGTGAACTAAGAGTTCACCCAAGACTTCTTAGAGAATCGCTATGGGATAAGTGAACCAAGAGTTCACCTAAGACTCCCTATACGGAAGATCGCCATGGGATAGGTGAACTAAGAGTTCACCCAAGACTCCCTAGAGAATCGCCATGGGATAAATGAACCAAGAGTTCACCCAAGACTCCCTATACGGAAGATCGCCACGGGATAGGAGAACTAAGAGTTCACCCAAAGCTTCCTAGAGAATCACCATGGGATAGGTGAACCAAGAGTTCACCCAAGACTCCCTATACGAAAGATCGCCATGGGATAGGCCAACTATTAAAGTTCGCCCAAGATTCCCTAGAGAAATCACTAGGGGATAGGTGAACCAAGAATTCACCCAAGACTCCCTAGAGAATCGCCAGGGGATAGGTGAACCAAGAATTCACCCAAGACTCCCTAAAAAATCGCCAAGGGATAGGTGAACCAAGAGTTCACCCAAGACTCTCTATACGGAAGATCGCCACGGGATAGGTGAACTAAGAGTTCACCCAAGACTCCCTAGAGAATCTCCATGGGATAGGTGAAGCAAGAGTTCACCCAAGACTCCCTATACGGAAGATCGCCACGGGATAGGCCAACTATTAAAGTTCACCCAATATTCTCTAGAGAAATCGCCATGGGATAGGTGAACCAAGAGTTCACCCAAGACTCCCTAGAAAAATCGCCACGGGATAGGTCAATTAAAAGTTCGCCTTAGATTCCCTAAATAATCACCAAAGAAAACAGGTAAACTATGAGTTCATCCAAGACTCCATGCATAAAGCGGATTAAAATTTCACCCGAAAACTCCCAAAAGACCTCATTAAAAATAAATAAATTATATGTTTACATTTCTGTCTACATTTTCAATATTATAATATGATACAGTCAAAGGAAGTTGATCGCCCACAAGGTCGACCGTTGAAGTAGGGGAAATTACAGAAATTATATCCTCATTTGAAGAGGAGGAATCATAACATCTTCATCCTCATTAGGATATATCTCCTCAACAAAATCAAAGTCTTGCTTGGGGTATCTATTTCGAATAGCGGCCAAAACATTCTCCTGATAGGAAAGAAATTTATTAGCCACCGATTCTTCATATTTCTCCCTCGCACGCTTCTCTTTCTCTGCTTTCTCCCTTAACTGGCAAACCTCCTACTTGCTCACATCAAGTTCAGAGCACAACGAAGAAATTCGCCCCAAAAGCTCGGCCTCAAGCTCCTTATGTTTGGCCTCCAGGTCCTTTATTTTACCCACTTCCGCATCAAGAGAGGTTTGGAGCTGGGCTACCTTGGAAGCATGATCATTCTCCATCTTCTCCTTAAGGTGAGCCCACTCCGTTCTCAGCTCATCGTTTTGAATGCGCATCTATTGGCGAAGCTCAAAAAGAACGTTCGCAGTCTAAAAAAAAAAAAGAGAAGAAAAACATTCATAACCGAACGATGGGCAAGAAAAATCAAAGCAAAGGTAAAACAGCTGCATACCTCAAAAAGATAACCATAGGCCGATCCAGCCAACTGGGCATTGGTAAATTTAGCCATCTGCTCACCATCGGTTGAAAGATGGATCGCCCGCATAATGTCAATGGCCACAAAAGGGTCACGAACAGTAGCAGCTTTGCCATATTTATCCTCGACAGACTTGGCGAACATTATTATTTCGTCAAGGCTAATTTCCTCCACGGCCGGACACATCTGCTTCATAGGCCGCCCAGAGGATCTTTCAGGAAGATCCCTCTTCAAAGTACTAGTAGGTGCTGGAAGATCAGAAACAGGAGTAGTTATCACTGGAGGAGGAGAAGGAAGAGGAATAGCAGTCTTCTCCACTAGAGTAGCCTTTTTCGCCGATCTGTCTACAGAAATAGATTTGGCGAGTTTTTTCTCCTTCATACGCTGAGCCAAAGACTTCATCTCTGAAAAAGAAAAGATAAAAGATCAAACACAAAAAATCCTTAAATATAAAAACACAATGGATAGATCGGTCAACAGGTTATACCAGCAGAAGAGTTAGTAGAAGCTTTGGATTTCAATTTCTTCTTCGATCCAAAAGATTCGCCAAAAATGTGAGCATAAATTAAATCCGTAACAGATATAGGATTTATCTTGGACAAGACCTTTACATGGGTCTCTTCATCAAGAGACAGGGTTCGGAGACTGCCGAAAAAAGTCAACCTCGGGCTAACTACCCAAGTTTTAGGAAGATCGCCCCATAATTGCTCATGGGAAATAATAAAGAACTTTTGTTTCCAATTTTTAAGAGAGGAGGGCAGAATGAAAATTTTCTTATCACTTTGTAGATTGAAGTGATCAAACCCTTTTTTCACCACAAGGCGATACAGCTCCCTCACCTCTCGACTGGTGATGTTAAACCCATGCACCTTCTCCAAAATCCTAAGACCAACTAATATTTTTCAGGAGTTGGGGTGAAGTTGGCAGATCGAGTATTATATTCCTGAAGCACGTCGGTATAGAGACGTGGTAAAGGAAACTAAAGCCTAGACTCCAGGTCCTCTAGGTAGATCATCCTATCTAGATCGCCCAATTTTTGGTCAACAAATATCCCCAGTTCGGGTAAGTGAAGTTTAAAGGCATCCGGAATATCGTATAAAGCCTTAATTTCTGAAAGGCGATCTACGGTTAGTTCACAAGAGATACGAACCCCCTTTTTGGGTTCAGAAATTGGGAGTTTTGATGGATTAACAACCATAGTGATTGTCGAACTGGTATTTTGAGGGGGTGGGTGTATATATAAGGTATCGACTCGTGGAGAAGAAGATTGATATGAAACGGTACCCTCACTATCAGCGTGAACACTAGAAAGGTGATCATTCTGACTATCCTCAAGATGACTCATTTTTTATAAATAAAAGAGTGTCAAGGATAAAGGAAAAGGTACTTATTGATTAAATAGCAGAAAAAGGCGAATTGAGCGGATCAACGGCTAAAAAATCCCCAGGAAAATCCAGAGAAATCTCCAGGAAAAAATAAAATGTAAGAAAGAAAGTTCTCAAAAAATAATGCAGAAAAATGGAGAAGAAGAAGGTAATAAGCGGCGGCAAAGATAAAAAATCAAAATATAAGTATAAAACCCTATTTAAAGGACGCAATACAGGAACCGAAGGGTTTAGGTAACTGTAACAGGTTGACACGTGGCATAAGAGCATATATACTGTTCTTTCTTCGAGAAATAAAATTATTACAAAATGATGAAAATGACGGCGTCATAAATGTCTACATAGGGAACCGAACCAAGAATGAAGATCGCCAATGCTTGAATAGCCTAAAGATAAAACTCGCCTCAAAACAGAACATATCCGAGTCTTTAACTCGGAAACTGGTGGGGGGACATGTGATACATTCTAATATAAACTGGTCGCCCTAGGCGAACCAGAGGCTCGCCTAAGCAGTCTATATCCGATTATGAAACTACCATTCATCTCCATATACAATACTGAAAAGGAATAATCTGACTCTAAAAAGGATTCGGCACCTTGGGCGCTCCACTATAAATAAAAGTTATTTTCTCCATTAAAGGGGTAACGCAATTCTAAACACTCTTAGTGATAAAAAGCTTATAATCTTCAACTTTTCTAACTTAAGCATCGGAGTAGTTCCCTAGGTACATCGCTTGGACCCTCTAACTTGTTGTCTTGCAGGATTTGAAGATCGCCTACACGTGTGCTAGAGATCGGAGTTATTTCTGAATACATTAGTATATTTCTAACTTAGGATTAAAATATAGATTCAAACATATTTCAATCTTATCAAAAGGTTGGCTATTTATGATTAATGACCTATTTAAATTTTTAAATAATATATAAACGGTTAAGCATGTAATTGTAATCCTAAAATATATGATTTATTTATTTATTTATTTATTTTTGCTAAATTGCAAACTTTGGAAGAAATCATAAATCATGTTAAGTTTAAAAGTAACATTTTTTATTTATTTATTTTTTTGTCAAAAAAATTTAAAAGTAACATGTTTTATTAATTAAAGGTTAATTTATTTAAGTTATATAACTAGTTTAACAGATTATTAGTTATCTTATTTAACAGTCAAAATTAAAAATTAACGAGGATTATAAATTCTAATTTATGCACACATAATAACTCAAAAGCACAATCAAACTAAAAACAAAAAGGGGTACCGAGACAAAACTAAACAACAAAAAGGCCTAAAAGGAAAACCAGAAGCCTACCGCGTACATTCATACGTGTAAGTTCATTAAAGTTACATGTACGATGTACGTAAGAAACACAATCAGTACATTCATTAGACAAATATCTGATATTATATTGAATTTTTTTTTAATATAGGTATACTTACAAAATTAAAATATTATTAATATTCGATAAATTCTTTTTTTTTTTTTAGTATTGGAGTTAAAAATTTAATATGGTTGATATTTGAATCCTCACGTCCACTTCTAAAATAATCTCAATTTTTAGTAAATTTTTATATTTATAATGCAAATTCTCAATCATATATATATAAACCTTATTATATTATTAAGTATGATAAAATGATAACTATTTAATAATCATTTTATCAGAAATGCCAATGTATTTTTTTTTTTATGATTCAATCATATTCATATTTAGATTAGCTTATGCATTTATTGATATTAAATTCTTTTTTTAATGAGTTTAAAGATACATTTTCATATGTTGTATTTATGCATTTAAAAATTGGTTTTTGAATACTATCCCTAATAATTGAATTTGGTTGATGAGCCAATGTTTTATTTTCATTTCTAACATTTCTCCTTCTTTGATATAAATGCTTCAATTTTAGAAGCTAGCATTTTTCTATCTTGTAAAATTTAACATTTAATAATATCACAATATATGATGATAATCATATACAAATTTCTCTATCATAAAATTAAAAAGTTTAATGGTTATATATCTTTATGCAGGGAAAAATTTAGTTATATATGATGTATACACTATGTCTAATAAGAGAATCATATGTGGATGTAAAAAGGGTATTAACGTCTTTCCTTTTATGTAATGTGTAAAAAGTTATGAATTCAAATGTTTACAATTGTGCTTACTTTTAAGAATTTCTTATGTGCAAGAAAATGATTCACAAACTTGTACGAGCATGATACCATAACTTCTCATTTGCTAGCAATATCTCTATAACATGATGGAAGCATGCATTATTCTTCTAAGAAAACTACCCTTTTTTTATTTTATTTTATTTTTTTTTATAAAGGTATTTTCGAGTCAATCTTTATCTTGAGTGAGTTTAAAGCCACATATCTCAAGCTCGACTTATGCATTCAGAAACTACTTTTTAAGTATTGATTCTGAAAATTGAATCTTGACTGTATCAATCAAAATTAAATGAACATCTCTTCTTATAAATTTTTTAAGAGCATATCTTTCACGTTCGACCTACACATTCAAAATTATTTTTTAAGTGAAGGCTAGAAAATCCAACCCTAATAAATCAGGCTGCTCTAAGATTTTACAAGAGTGTCTCAAGCTCGACTTATGTATTCAGAAACTACCTCTTTAGTGTTGATCCTGGAAATTGAATACTGATTGTATCAATTAAAATTAAATGAACATATCTTCGTGTAAATTTTTTAAGAACATATCTTTCACATTCGACCTACACATTCAAAATTATCTTTTAAGTGAAGGCCAGAAAATCTAACCCTAATAAACCAGGTTGCTCTAAGATTTTACAAGAAAACTTCACACACACACACACACACACACACACACACACATATATATATATATATAATAATAATTAAACAAAAGAGGCAAATCAATGTTAATTATTACTAGCATATATGAGATCCAATTTGCTTAATTATGAGGGGGTATGGATAAAGCTATAGCAAAAGAAGAGATTTAGTAAGAATTGAGGATATAGCAAGAGCATAATTGCACGATCAAAAATCAGAATCTTCACATAAAAATTGCTAATAAAGTTTCCATTATAATCTCAATTAAGAGGGCTAAGAATCTTTCTTTATTTGGTGCTTATTTGTTTATCTATTTTTCAAAACTGTTTTTTCCTTCCGTTGGATGCAACTAGTCATGGAATCTCACTTTTGTTGGAAGTATGGTATCTTACAATAGGCCTAATATTTGAGAAAATTGACATCCATATGTATGTGTGTGTGTAGGGCCTTCCATTTATATATATCAGAAAGATTCCGCAAACATTCCCTGCAAAAAAAAAAAAAAAAAAAAGATTCCTCTAACATATATTTAATTAGAAGATGAAGGAATAAGTATTGGCTTGTGATTTATTGTTTTCCAAATCTCTCATTTTGTCAATATTTGGATAAAATTGATTTTTTTTTTTCATAATTTAGCTGTAAATTTAATTTTAAACCTAATTAAATATTAACAAAAAAGATAAAGGCTAAATTGAACTTTTATATAATTTTATAAATGTTGTTTTGTTTGTATATTATTATATGTATTAGTATTTAACTAGTACTTCAATGACTAATAATGCTTTCTCATAATATAGAAAATTAAAAATTAAGAATACAAATTCAAATTTAATAAATATTTGTGTTTAAGAATTTTGGGAAAAAAATTTCTATGATTAGGGTTAGATTTGTGGTGTTTTTGGTACATGGGTTGTACCAGGAAATATATTAGCAATTGACTTTAATCTATTAATTATGGATCATTGATAGTTAATTCATTAAATTGGTTTTTAAGAACATTAACTTATATAATTAATGTGTACATAAGTGTTGTGTGATGAGTTCCGTATCAATTGATATGAGATATATTTGTAATTATTAAAATAATTTATATTATATATTGAGTTTGTTAAAAATTAAAAAAAAATTATTTACTTTTTTCTTTCATTAGGGCTGAATTGTTTTTCTTTTCATTTTCAATTGTGACCTAATTAATATTACTTGACTATTTAAGTGTATATATAAAGTATGAATTATCGCCAAAACATTAAAAGTAATTTTATTATGCATGAACATTTATCTAGAGTTATATAAATTAATAAAGAAATAACATCACAAATATAATTTTTATATGATTCTAAATTGAATTTAAAATTTTCTTTTATGTAAAATTTAAAAGTATTATATCAATTCTATTTTATGCAAATTTCAATTTAAAAATTATTATCATAATTTTTTTAAATAATTCACATTCAAATAAAAAGGGGAGGATCCAAATTCAATTCCCTAGCATAATAATCATTTTCTCTTTCTCCACTTTAACCTATTGTTTACTCATTATTATCAATTATGTTTTTTAAAAATTTATACACTATTAATTTCTAGTGGATCTCACATCAAATTGTAAATAATTTTCAATAAGAAAGATATTTTAGGCAAATTATATATATATAATTTTTTTTTTAATATTTATGGATTCTATTATCTTAACCAAGGTTTTCAGACCTGATCCAGTTTTAGACTCGGCGAAAACAGAGAGTTACAGGTCAAATATTCAATCGGAGTTGAACTGTAACTAAATTAAATATATAATAAATATTATATACAATATATTATAATTAATATTACCTATTAAAAATCATGATAAATAAAAATATATCTAAATAAAATTAATTAATTAATTAAATAATATTTGAAATAAAATTTCAAATCATAATATTTATATTAATAAAAATTATATTGTTTGGTAATATATATATATATATATATATATATATATATATATATATATATATATATATATATATATATATAATTTATTATGTTACTAATTTAATAGCTTTAAGGTGTATTAAATTTAATGGATACAATTTTTTTAAAAAAATTGATAAATATAATTTATCAAATTATAAGGACATTAATAATTATATTATTTTTTTCTAAAAAATAATTAAATTATTTTATCATAATTAAATATATGATAATTAAATATAATTAAACTTTGATTATTTCTTTCACACAAAACACACCTAAATTATAATAATAAATGCACCGCAAAGATTTTCCTCAAATGAAATCACCCACTTTTTATTATTTCTTTTTGTTGTTTTCTCTTTCTTTTTGTTTTTTTTGGCTTCCATTTTCTCATGAAAAGTTAAAAATACAGATAAACAATTAATAATAATATTAGAAAAAAAATTAAAAAAAAAATGAGAGAGAGAGAGACTGAGAGTGAAGTTAACGCCACTTCACATTGTCCAAAACCAAGAGGGACTTCAAGTTAGGGGTGAGCACGGCTCTCGAAAAATTCGAATTGAACTGAAGACTCGAATTGAAAAAAGAATTGTAAAGGTTCGAAAAAAGAATTGTAAAAGAAAATTTTTTATCCTAAAAAAAAAATTCGAATCGAATTGAACTGGTTGTAGTAGTATGGTTCAGTTCCGGTGATAGGTGTGTACCCGTACCGAGAAAATAACCGAACCGATTTGAAATCAAACCGAATCAAAATAATCAGAACCAAACCAAAATAAGCCTAATACTTAGCCCAATATTATTCAGATAATGAACAATCCACCCATTTGCTTAATAATAATAATAATAAGATTTATTTACCCGAAATACTCGAAAATATCCGAAATACCCGAATTGAATTTACTCGACTTGTTAGAATTGAATAACCAAACCGAAATATTGAGACAATTCGGTACGAAGATTTTTAATATTTGGTTCGGTTTCGATTCTTTAAGTTTAAAATCTTCAGGTTTTAGTTCAGTTCAGAGATTTTCAAATTTCGGTTTTACCTTAACCGTGCACACCCCTACTTCACATTGTCCAAAGCCAAGAGATAAACTCAATTCAAAATCCCACATCGGAAGACAATGAAGAAATAGGAATAAAAAATCAGTATAAAAGAACGTTTTGAAGACCAAACCAAACAATTCATTGAACTGGCTTCAAGTCAATCGATTTGTTGATTAACCTGTCAGTTCGTGCAGGTTTTGACCGATTTTTATATTTGTGGGTAACTTAATTGGATCGGATAAAAAATAAGACCAATTTTCGATTAAATCGATCAGACCAGCCAATTCAGTCGGTTCTGACAACATAGATCAAAACCATTAATCAGTATGAATATTCTAAATTAGAGGGAGATGTAAGAAGACTGAAGAATTACCGTTGGGGTTGGTGATTGGTGAACTCAAGGGGTTAAATGAATTAGTGTCGGGTGAATATTTTTCACAATTCTTTTGAATAGTTGGTTAGTTGAAATGATTCAACATTTGAAATTTGATATAATGTCTATTTTTTTTTTTGAGTAAATTACTATTTTATCTTTGAATTTTAACATAATTAATGAAATATTTTCTCTTTTTTGCCAAACTAATTAAATAGTCCATTAAATTTAATTATATCAACAAATTAATCATATAACCACTTTTACCGTTAAAAATATGTATAAAAACTAAAATAACTCTCATTTCCACTTAATTTTTCTGTATCTACCATTTTTTTTCCAAGAAAAATGTATTTGCACAAATAACAAAGAAACGACTTCTAAGCATCAAAACTGAAGGAAAAAAATACAATCACAAGTAAACACAAAATAATAATAATAATAATTAATGATTTGGTCAATATTCAAGTACCCAATTCAGTTGCTTTGTGCTCTGAATCCACAGGGAAAGAAAAAAAATCCATCCTCATAAAAATGAAAAAGAAAAAGTAAATTCAATAAAAAAATAAGAAAAAAAAAAACACAAAAGAAGAGACATAGATTTCAACAAAGGATTCACTCTTGATCTTACAACCAAGCTTGTAGTTGCCTGCCACGATTCATTCCATGCCCGTGTAATTAATCTACTGTATTATCAATGGACTAGATTAGAACAAGAATAACAGAGAAAGAATTGAGTGTTTTTATATATCTTGTTGTGTTTGATACAAGAGAATTACAAGCTATTTATAGGAAAGTATTAACACTAATTAAGCCATAAATGGTGGAAGCTAGCTGGAGCTTCACATGGAGGTAGCTGGAGCTGCACATAAAAAAGGAGTTAGAGTCTAAGGTGGTGGGTGAGATTGAGTGTGTATTATTGACTAATTTATTATTGTATTTACATTAACATTCCCCCTCAAACTGAAGATGGTGAAAAATTAGCCATTTGAAGTTTGCTAACTAAATTACGGAAGCGTTGAGGTGGAAGAGTTTTGGTAAAAATATCAGCGGTTTGATCAATGGAGGATGCTGATAATAACCTGACTGAGTCCTGTAGTACATGATGACGTACAAAGTGACAATCATTCTCAATGTGCTTGGTGCGTTCATGGAAAACATCATTATGAGCAATCTGAATAGCACTACGGTTGTCACAATGTAATATAGTAG
>CATKHJ010660258.1:0-12437 GCA_949750685.1 Vernicia montana | reverse complement strand
TTTAGTCAACTTTGGAGTTCCTTAAGCCAAAAACAATTTCTCCACCATTTGCCTTTCTAATTATCACCAAATAACTTAAATAAAACATAAATCTACTAAATTACTTAAGGCATGGGCCGGCCATAGCTTGGTCTTGGGCTTGGAAACCCAAAAATTCCTTTTAAGGCCCAACCGAGACAATTCCCGAATCGTAAAATTTTTCCGTAATTTTCCTTCGATCCTTTTTCACTAGAATAATTTTATATCACTTCCCATATCATAATATACCCTATTAACATTGGTACCTTACCCCTTTCAATCAAAATGAACATATAAAAATTCATACAAAAATCGAAAATCCAAACCGAGTACTATACACACAATATGAACAAATGCATTGATTCATTCCCATTATGATTACTATCATGCACTATATATAGAATACATATATTCTATATCATTTCATAGCTCAAATGGACTATGGATATCTCGGTATTACAGCTTGAATCCCAAAACCAAGTCTTCTTGATTTAATTTGATTTTGAATATTGTACTACATAAATGTTGCAAAATAGCGACTATAATAAATCAATCGCTAATTAGCGACTAAATAGTGACAAATTAGTGACTATAATGAGATAAGTGGTAAAATGGTTCACTTTAGTGACTACTTGGTGACTACATAGTTGCTAATGATGCTGCCAAAAAATAGCGCAATGCATAGCTACTATAAAGTAATCACTATGTAGTCGCTAATTGACGACTAAGTGTACTATAGCAGCTAAATATGAGACTATGTGCTGGCGGGAGTGCAAATGTTTGTGGCGCGAATTATTTAGTGACTGACTATGGTAGTCGCTAACGTTAGCGACTGAGGTACATTAGTTGCTAATATAATTAATTGAAATAGAATTTTGTTTGTTTTAGGTAACAACTAATACAAATAGTCGCTATTTAGCAACTAGTGCGTTTAGTCGAGCTATTTTAATTGGAAAACAGCGCGTCTTTGAATCATTTTGAGTTTGCGACTACTCTTAGCGACTATATGTAGTCACTAAATTGGTTTAAGTTAAACAGTGTAGTATCATTTTTACATCGTAGTAGCGACTAAAAATGTAGTCGTTAATCTTTAAATACAAAAGCCCAAATCTCTTTCTTCCTCACAGTTTGTCATTCTCTCCCTTCTTTCAAAATCCCTAACTCTCTTACCACCACCCATTGCGTATTGCTACCATAGATCCTCGGTCGTTGATCGCCTATCGTTGCCACTCAGTTGCTATCAATGCGGCCACCGCTGCCATCCTGTCGAAGCTCCCATGCAGGTAAGTTCTTGTATTTCATCAACAATCAATTATTATTATTTTTTTTATAGCTAAGCAAGATTTTTATTAGTAGACAAACACTTAAAATTATCCATATTTTATTAGTTTAATTAAATGAAATTTACATATCATTATAGTTATATATATTGATTGAATTATGGAATTATCACTATATATAATTAAAATCACCCAATAGCTTAAGGTTTGAATTTATTGTCTCTTAAAAATTAAATACTACATAAAATTACAATTTAAAGTTATTTGAGTATAACTTGAAATATTAAAATGATATTAGATGTCTAAATATAAGGAATTTTGATTAATTCAAGTTTATGTTTTAAATAAATAATTAAATAAATTTTATTAGTTAAATTAGGAATTATAATTAACAATATCTCTCATTTCAATATAAATTAGAGTTAAAAATATATCCCATTTCAATATAAATTAGAGTTAACAATATAGCACATTTCAATATAAATTATAGTTATTCACATATAAAAATATTAAATTTTTTTATGAATTAAACCAAAAGATAGAAGTTTATTTAAAAAATTGCATTTATTTCTTAATAACAAAGTTAACCATAAAAAATAAAAAATAAATAAAAAAAAAGTGAACCGTACATGGCATAATCGTGGGATTGTTGTTGTTGATTATTACGTATTGATGTCGCTATGTGGGATTGGATATGTAGAAAATATCCACTTATGTTTTCTTTTCAAGGGATTCAGTCCTAAATTAAGAGGAAATTATGCCCAATTTTCGAGGTATAATTTACGATTATTATGAATACATAATAAGTTGAATTGTCACTAAATAGTGAGAAGGAACCTATCAATTTCATTTCCACACAAACCTTATTTTTGCGCACTCGAAACTTTACGGACACATTAATTTGGCTACTTCATCTAATGTCCTTGTACAATATAATTACAGTGACTTCATCATAGCCTCGGATCGCTAATGGATGTATTCGAAGCTCAGAAATGGTCTCCTCACACCCGAATTTCTGTGGAGTTTAGATGAATATATAGAATTCACCTATGTGCAAACTGAATGGAAGGAAAAAATTAAGAGCAAGTGTTCGTGCACATTGAATAAGTGTAGTAACAGGGCATTTTGAGAGCCTAATATGGTAAAGCACCATTTGATGAAGCATGGGTTCATGCCGGATTACTATGTCTAGACACGACATGGGGAAATAGAACCGTTGTTAATGAATAATGGGGTAGTTGACTCTGTTCTCCCGGATGAACCAGAGACATTTGGTAATGCTTACGAGAAGATGGTAATGGAAGTTATTGGTCCCGACTTCAATCCAGAAGAAAAGGACCACATTCCCAATCCCCAAGCACAATAATTATTTGACATGCTAAGTGCTGCAAACAATGAACTGTGAGACGGGTGTTAGAATCACTCGCAACTATCAGTAGTTGCTCGAATGCTGAGCATAAAAGTCGAGCACCACCTGTCTAAAAGGGAGTTTGACAACATGGCTCAGTTGATCAAGGAGATTGTGCCAGAAAACAATAACGTAACTGAAAATTTTTATAATACTAAGAAGTTGGTGCGCGGATTGGGCTTACCACTACAGAAGATCCACAGTTGCTACAATGGATGTATGTTGTACTGGGGTGAAGACAGTGATCTGACACAGTGCAAGTTTTGTGGCCACCAATGGTATATGAGACCTGTGAGGTCTCGCTCGAGCCTGGTCCGATCCACTTAAAGGGAATCAAAATGCTCTTTTGGGTTTGAACTCACGATGAAGCCATCAAGCTTAGACTGATTGATTTTGAAAAGTGATTTTGAGTCGCCACCTTAATTTTATTTTATTTGGTAAAAGTTAAGAGAAAAACCTAATTAAATGACTCCAATTATTTATCCCAATAGAAAAGTGCACTAGTTTTTGATTACCAAAGAGGACTCAGAGACTAGGTTTTTGGTTTTAGAAAAAATTAGCTTGGCAAGTTTAATACAAAATGACTTAAAATTGATTTCATTAATAAGTAAAATGCATGAAAAATTAAAGATGCATGATTTGATTCATTCATTCCATAAAATAAAGCAATAAAATAAAAAAAAGTAAAAACAAACAGAATAAGTAAATTATAGATTACAATAAAAACAAAGCAAGGGATACCTCCTCTAGCCCTTATGGGTTCTAGGAAGGTTACACAGTCCCTAAACTAATCCTAAAAGAAACCCTGATTAAGTGAGGAAGGTGATAAGGGGGAGAAGTTTATTTATTTTATTTGGATTTGATGCTTGGACCAAGCATGCCTGCATATCCCTTTGAATGGGAATAAGAACTCACGCAGTTCTCCCTTCTTGTGAAGGGATTAGTTTAGTCTTAGCCTTTTATTATATGTTAATTGATTGAATTATAGAGGATTGAATAATTAATTAATTTACCAAGTTGAGTTACTTGGGTCAGATTTTAATTAACTACCCTAAGTGAATCAATTTTAATTAATTAATTGATTATAGAGTGAGGGAGTAGAAGGGCATGAATTAGGCAAAGAGCCAAAATAGGAGCAAAGAACAATCCCAAGGAGGGAAAAATAAATAAATAATGAAAAGGAAAAGGAAAAGAAAAAGAAAAAGGAAAATAAGCTTACCTTGAGCTCACGCGGCTTTGAGATGGAGGAGACTTGTCTCGGTCGATGACAGACTTACCTCAGATGGCAGGGAACTTTCCTCGGATGGCGAAAAGCTTTGTGACTTGACGAGTCGGTTTGGAAAGTCGCAACCCAATTTACTTTTCAAAGCAAGGAGCAATAGCAAAGAAAAAATAAAAATAAAAAATAAAAAGAAAAATTAAAACTAGGGAGCTCGTTCCTTGGTGGACCAAGCTTATGGGTGGTTTGCTTAATGCAAAAGCTAATCAAGTAAGCCAAGAGTTTAAGAGGTCAGAAAAACTGAGTGGGAGGACCCCCTATATATAAAGTGAAGGTTGGGGAGTGAGTTAGTGAAGTTTAAATGTGGGATAAAGGGAAAAAGGAAGAAAAAAATGGGAAAACGTCGCCGCTACCGCAGGGCTTCCCACGGCAGTGCCGCAGGCCAGTTGCCAAATTATTATTATTATTATTAATATACCTATCTTTTATTATTATTATTATATATTTTTTTGTGGTGCAAAATTAAGGGTTCACAGTTTCTCCCTCATCAGAATTGTCTTGTCTGTAAGGCGATTTTGATGATAGTGAACCTAGAGAAAGGGATGGAAAAAGAATCAAAGTGATATCTAGGTCGGTGTTTGGACATGTTTTGGTGGGTAAAATGATGAAGGAAGATGGTAAAGGAACCAAAGAGATGTCTAAACCAGGATATGGACATGTTTGGGTGACAAAAATTATTGAATCTAAGGAAGATGGTAAACTGAACCAGAGGAATGTTTAGGTGTTTGTTTCTAAACATTTATGGGTGGAAAAGAGAAATATAGGTCAGTGGCTAGATATTTCTAGGTGAAAGATGGAACTTACTTGGATAAAGAGCCGGGAAAGGAACCAAAGGGATGTGTAGGTTAGACATGTCTGGGTGAAGGATTTTATTTAAATGAGGATGGAAAAGGGAACCAAATTGACGCCTTATTGAGAATTAGACGTTTCTGGGTGGATGATGATAAGGAAATGGAAAAGGAACCATAGGGATGTTTAGGTGATCGTTACTAGACATTTATGGGTGGATTGGTTGATAAAAAAAGCTTGCTCCCCGAATCTTTGGAAAATTTAGATTCGTAATGGAAATGATATTCCTAATTTCTTTGGAAAAATGTGGAATGAAAGTGATATTTCCAATCTGCTTGGGTAAAAGATTCTAAGGCTATCTTATGATGGGTCTGATTTTAGAAGGAAAACCTAATTCAGTTTTAAGGTATGGATCCTAAGGCTATCCTTGGATGGGTCTGATTCTAAAGTTGAAATTAATTAGTTTGGGTGGAAGGACCCTTTGACTTGGTTGATTTAGGAATTTAAATTGATGAGGAATTCAGATTGATGATATGTTTTGATTCAGGAGTTCGGATTGATGATTCGTCTTGAATCAGGAGTTCGGATTGATGATCTGTCTTGATTCATGGAATTCGGATTGATGATCCGTCTTGATTCAAGAGCTCATATTAGCAACCTGTTTAGCGTGAAATGCATATAACTATGCAAAGATTTTATGAGTTTGATACCTTGAACCTATGAAGGGTCAACTTGGTATGAGAGTGTTGAACTTTTAGGAGAGAGGTGCCCCCATTTTGAAAGGATGAATAAAAGTGGCTTGATTGTTCGGCCTTAGGAGGATGTCAAGGCTAGGTCAGGTTTTGGCCTTGGTGGAGGTCATGCTTGGAAGGCTCATTCAGGTGTGGCTTAGAAGGTCATTGCTTGGAAGACTCAATTAGGTGTGGCCTGGAAAGTTATCTTAGGAAAGCTCGGTCAGGTGTGGCATTGGAGAATATTATCTTGGAAGGCTAGCTCAGGTTTAGCCTCGAAGAAGATTAGGTAGGAAGGCTCAGGTTAGGTTTGGCCTTGGAAAAGATTATATTGGAAGGCTAGGTTGAGTTTAGCCTCAGAGAAGATTTGGTAGGAAGGCTCAATCAGATTTGACTTTGGAGAAGATTATGCTTAGAAGGCTCGGTTAGATTTGGCTTTGGAGGAGATTATGGGTTGGCTTTGTGTGACCCATCTGTTAAGAGTCTACCTCTGGGCATGATTTTTAGAGGTGATTTAAGCAGTTAGTTTTGTCAAGGAAACTGGGCTTCAAGGATCACGAGTCTTGAGAGACTTGGGATTTTGGTGGGCTTGTCCTTTGGAAGATGAGATTTTATCAAGGAGACTTGGGTTCAAAAGGATGGTAGGTTGAACCTTTTGAAAAGTTTTAGGGAGGTTGTATGATTTTGCTATCGTAGCATCATTTATAGAAGACAAGCACAATTATCTTATTGTATGAGATTGAAGAGACCCTTAAAGTGACGGGACTCTTAGGGAGACACTGGATTGATTTGGACGACCACCCAAAAGACGTGCTCCATGATGGATGATAAGAGCTATTTAGCTTTTTGAGCTAATAGACGTGACAGATGACAGGAAGGATATGCCTCTACTAAATGATAAGGGCAACGTGACGGATGACAGGAAGGATATGCCTCTACTAAATGATAAGGGCAACGTGACAGATGACAGGAAGGATATGCCCCTATTGAATGATAAGGATGACAGAAAGGATATGCCCTTATTGAATGATAAGGGCAACGTGATGGATGACAGAAAGGATATGCCCCTATTGAATGATAAAGGCAATGTGACAGATGTTAAGATGGATATGCCCCTATTGAATGATAAAGGAATGTGACGGATTGCTAAAATATAGAGGACATGCTTGTGACGAATTAACAGAAGATGATTCAAAAGGCATGCCCCTAATGAGGGATTAGCCAAAGGATGATGACTTAAGAAGATATGCCTTTAATGTGGGATAAGGGCATAAGGGACAAAATGATTTGACCAGGATGACTTCTTTCCTTTTTTCTTTTTTTTTTAGCTCTAACTTCTGCTCGAGCTGCCTTTTTGGGTTTTCAACTTAGCGAGCTAATCAATGAATTTGGCATTTTAAAAATTATTCCATCATTATTTGGGCTACTATTTTCCTTCATCATGGGGCTTTGACCTTTATCTAGACCATTCCATTCAATTCTTGGTTTAGAAAGAAATCTTATGAGGATAACAAGTCCTCTTTTAGATTGTTGCCTCTTGTTGAGGTGTTATGTTTGATTACCCAAAAGTGCAATGGGTAACTTCCTTGGATTGCCCTTTTGCTTTGATGAAGCAATTGCTAATGCGGGTACAAGAATACCCTAAATCATGGTAGATTTCATGGTGAAATACAAATGCTTGCCAAAATCTATTGATTCTTTATTTTTATTTATTTATTTATTTATTTTAGACACAACTATTTTAGACTAAACAAGAAATATGAGAAAAGAGAAGTGCATGAAAAACATAAATGTTTTATTACAAAAGTAGGAGATAGTACAAAATAGAAGAAGAATGCAAAAATGAAAGACTTAGACTCAAACTTGGACTTTGAACAAGGACTCAAATAAGAATTTGGTATTTAGACTAGGACTAGGACTTGGACTCAATCTCAGACAAGTCAGATCAGCTGAGCTTGAAATTCCTCCATAATATGCTATTTAGGCAGAGGTAAAGTGGGGTGAGGTGGGGTTTGTCTTCCACTTTGGTGAAGATGCATGGATCATAGTGATGGATTCAACTTGAAAGGGAAGGTGGGATCGAGGCATGTCAGTCTTAGCCTCAAAGGTCATGGGGTTCAGATTATTCATCACTATTCAGATCGGTGGTGGAGAATCTAGTTAGGGATGACTCGTCCTAGATATAATCTTTAACCTTCGAAGCAGATGCAATCAAAGATTTAAAGGTGGGCAGGTATTGGGTTAGCAGATGGGCTTGGTAAATTGGGAGTAGGTTATTGACATAGATGTCCACCTGTTCTTGTTCGGTTGGTCAGTTTACCATTTGAGCAATTTTAGCCCTCCACCTTGTAAGAAATATGGAGAAGTACTCATTTGGAAGTTGCTTAGTGGTTTCCAAGTCACGCCTAGTTATATCCACTTCACTGTTGTAATGATATTGCTTAACAAAGGCATGACATACATGATCCCATATCCTTTTCTGGCTCTTGTTTAGTGAAAGGAACCATCTCATGGCAGCACCGGTTAGTGATTGTTGGAACAGTTGAGCAAGTAGCTTCTTATTAAGTCCCAAAAGCTGTATTGCCCCCACATATATCTTTAGATGGGTCTTGGGGCAATTAGTTCCATCAAATCTCTCAAGTTTAGGCATTTTGAATTTGGGTGGAAGCTTAGCATAAGGGAACAAGGCTAAGCTATCCACATCAATCAGGTCATTACGGTGCTTTAAGGATTTGATGGCTTTCTCCATCACTTCAAGTTTCTTCATGAGCATTTTGGTGTCTAGATGGGAGAACACTTCCCTACCCTGAAAAGGATTCAAGGGAGAGGAAAGGCTAGAGTAGGTGAAAGTGCTTGGCACAGAAGTAGTATTGGCATGAACTTAGACTGAATTAGGGTTACTCCGATTCAGATTTGGGGTGGTCTAGTCCAAAGCTGGGTTTGGGTTAGTCGGGTTAAGGCTAGCTTGATTAATCATAGCTCAGACTTCCTCAATGATGAATTTCCTTTATTCCTTGAATTGGGCTTGTTGAGCATTCAGAATTGCTTAAAAATTCTCCTCTTGTTTCTTAAGGAGACTGGTCACGAGTGTGGTCAAGGCAGCCATATCAGTCGGGTTAGCCATTGGTACCTTGAAGCAAAACAAAAAGAAACCCAATTAGTGATTGGTGAGGATATGAAAAGGTGATGAGAGTAGAGGTATATAGACTTTGAGGAAAAAAGATTCCTTATTGTGTTATGGGCCAACTGTCATTGGGCTTTGAGTATGATGGGCCAAAGATCTTGCACTTTAGGGCAGCATATTGGGTCAAAGGTATTGGGTTTTGGAGGTCTAAGGTATATTGGGTAGGGTCAAAGGCGATGTTCTTGGTATTAAAGACCTAAGGTGTGTAGGATTTTTGATAAAGGTTAAGGGTGAGGATAATGGTGTTTTGGTTAAGGGTTAGGGTAATGGTGTTTAAGGTTTTTGAGGCAAAAGTGATTGGATTGAGGTGAGAGTGATCAACCCTTCTTCGGTTCAAGCTCCACTTGAAATGAATGCATGTTTTTTTTTGTACATTATGGATGCATGATATGCATGGGAAAAATATTTCATGAAGATGCAATTATGCAAGGCTTTGATTATGGTACATATAACCTAAGGTCAGGTTCTAGGTTCATTACATGAAAGGGTAAGGGTGGTTGGAATTGAGTACCCGTCACACTAGAGCAGTGATATACCTAACCACATGTGAGTCAAGGAGCCTCGCGTGGTTCCAACAATACGTGCTTGCTCGTTATACCTTTGAAAGGATCAAAGGATTCATCGCAGGGTGGATGATTTCACTATCGGCGAATAGACACAAGGAGGGTTACCCACTTGATATTGCTCACTATCCATTGTCTTCCTAAAGAACTAGGTTGAAAGGCAAGGATCCTATGCAAATGATTCATGAAAGCCATTTTTGCATTAAAAGTGCCAAACTTTAATTTAAACTAGATATTAGTCCACTTATTTTTTCCTTTTATTAAAAGAAAGTTATCCTCAGTGGAGTCGCCAACTGTGAGGACTCGCCTGAGCACCGATCTGATCTGCTTAAAGGGAATCGAAATGCTGTTTTCGGTTTGAACTCATGATAAGCCCTCGGGCTTAGATTGATTGATTTTGAAAAGTGATTTTGAGTCGCCACCTTAATTTTATTTTATTTGGGAAAAGTTAAAGGTAAAACCCAATTAAATTACTTCAATTATTTATCCCAATAGAAAAGTGCACTAGTCTTCGATTACCAAAGAGGATTCAGAGACTAGGTTTTTAGTTTTAGAAAAAATTAGTTTGGCAAATTTAATACAAAATGGCTTAAAATTAATTTCATGAATAAGTAAAATACATAAACAATTAAAGATGCATGATTCCATTCATTCATTCCATAAAATAGAGTAATAAAACAAAATAAAGTAAAAACAAACAGAATAAGTAAATCATAGATTACAATAAAAACAAATCAGGGGATACCTTCTCTAGCCCTTATGGGTTATAGGAAGGTCACACAGTCCCCAAACTAATCCTAAAAGAAACCCTAACTAAGTGAGGAAGGTGATGGGGGGAGAAGTTTGTTTATTTTATTTGGATTCAATGTTTGGACCAAGCTTGCCTGCGTATCTCTTTGACTGGGAATTAGAACCCACGCAGTTCTCCCTTCTTGCAAAGGGGTTAGTTTAGTCTTAACCTTTTATTATATTTCAATTGATTGAATTAGAGAGGATTGATTGATTAATTAATTAATTTTAATTAATTTACTTAGTTGAGTTAATTGGTTCGGATTTTAATTAACAACCCTTAGTGAATCAATTTTAATTAATTAATTGATTATAGAGTGAGGGAGTAGAAGAGCAAGAATTAGGCAAGGAGCCAAAAGAGGAGAAAATAACAATCCCAAGAAGGGAAAAATAAATAAATAATGAAAAGGAAAAGGAAAAGAAGCTTACCTTGCGCTCACGGGACTTTGAGATAAAGGAGACTTGTCTTGGTCAGTGGCGGACTTGCCTCAAACGGCTTGCCTCTGATGGCAGGGAATTTGCCTCGGATGGCGAGAAGCTTTGTGAATTGACGGGTCGGCTCGAGAAGTTGCAACCCAATTTACTTTGTAATGCAAGGAGCAATAGCAAAACAAAAATAAAAGAAAAATTAAAACTAGTGAGCTCATTCCTTGGTGGACCAAGCTTATGAGATGGTTTGCTTGATGCAAAGGCTAATCAAGCAAGCCAAGAGGTTAAGAGGTCAACAAAATTGAGAGGGGGGACCCCTATATATAGGGTGAAGGTTGGGGAGTGAGTTAGTGAAGTTTAGATGTGGGATAAAAGAAAAAAAGAAGAAAAAAAAATGAAAAAACGTCGCTGCTGCCGTAGGGCAGCCTTGCGGATCCGCATGACAGCTGCCAAATTATTTATTTTTTTAATATACCTATCTTTTATTATTATTATTATTATTATTATTTATTTTTTTGTTGTGCAAAATTAAGGATTCATAAGACCGAATCGAGTTCACGAGGGAAAACAAATGTACCCTACAAGAAGATGTATTACTTCCCTCTAACTTCAAGACTTCTAAGGTTGTATACTCTGAGTGCCACAGCTACAGATATGAGATGGCATGCGGAGCATGAGGTAGAAGTGGGGGTAATGCGTCATTGCTCAGATTCAATTGCATGGTAGTTCTTTAATGATGTCCACCCATACTTTGCCTTCAACTATTCCAATCATATAAGGATCAAAGCTACACATTACATTTGAAAAAGGGTTCATTGACATATTAATCCAAACATGAAATCATGCCAAAAGGAGTAAGAAAAATGCAAAAGAATTATGAACCAAAGAAACAAAAACAAATGAAAACCGGTTTCAGTTCGTCTTTGCTTCTTTAACTTGATGCAATTATATTTTTATTCTACCATCATGAATCTATTTCACATTAAAAAGAAACTAACATGGCGAAAGGAAAAACTAAATTAAAAATATTCATATGAACATTAACATAAAATGATGAACATAACCCAAAATAGTTTAATTGATGTATAAGGTCTAGAATTCGGAATGGAAAGGATTAGAAACCTATTCAGATCCTCTCATATTCCTCATAACAACAATCAAACAAAAATTAAACGAACATAACAATATTAAATCAAAGAAAATTGCAAGTAAACATAAATATGAACATCTAAAAGTACAAATGATGAAGAAACAAAAATTAAAATGTAAAATCCCTTTTCGTAGACCTATCTCTTGGCACAATCAAGCCTTTAAAAGGCCTAAAGCAATAGGAGTCATTTTTCATAAGGGATTTAGTCCTCAAGCAAAACGAAATCAAATCATACCTTGTTGTTCTTGCTTGAAAATTAATCCCCAATTTGGTTTCTTAAGTCTATTGTTCTTGTTTCTTTTTTATTTATTTTTTAAAAAAATCTAAAGTTTTCAAAGTACAGAGAGTTAAATTTTTGTTCTCAGATGTTCATAAGTTATTTTTTTTTTCCAAATCAGAATGGCCCCCCAAACTGAAGGAAGGGTGGAGCCAACACGCAGCGGAAGCTTAGATAGTGGGCTGAAATTTCAAACATTTTAAAATTTCACTTCACCCATTATTGGTCCAAACTTGATTCAAGCAATCAATCTAATTTGTGTGTAAAACACATATGCAATTAAAGAAGAAGGAAAAGTAATCTCATTACCTCTTGTAGGTTCCTTCATTCTTTGACAAAGAGCTCCCCAAGTGTGAAGCCTCTAGATCATCCACACCTAATTCCACAAGTTCCCTTTGATTTTCTTTGGTTGTTCTTGAATCCCTCTCTTGGTTGCCCAAATTAGATTCAAGATCATCCCATTAAAACCTTTGGAAGATTAGGTTTTCTCTTTTGATTGTTTTTGACTAAACTATTTTCAATTGCAAACAATTATTCTTT
>CATKHJ010660148.1:0-13293 GCA_949750685.1 Vernicia montana | reverse complement strand
TTTTAGTCTGAACCTTTTATCATGTTTCAGTTCATTGATTAAAGGTTGGTTGGATTGATTTTAATCAAGCAAGTTGATTACCAAGTTGTTTAATTAGGTCAGTTTTTAATTAATAAACAGAAAGCATTGATTCAATTGAAACAAGTTAATTAATTTAGATTCTAATTAACATGCCTTTAAAGTGATTAAAAGAAAGGGATTGAAGAAATGGGGATCATATTAAGAAAAGGGGAGAAGCAATAACTAAGCTATAATGAAAGAACTAAAAGAAAGGGAATAAAAGAAAAGGGGAACATGCAAAGGGAAATAACAATAAAGCAATGAAAACAACTAAGCTAAAAGAAAACTAGCAATAAAAGAAACTAAGCTAAAAGAAAACTAAAAGAAAACAAAAGAAAGCAAACAAAACTTCAAAATAAATAAATAAATAAGTGAAAAAGAAAGAAAATAAATACCTTTTGATGATGAGGCTTTGGAACGTATGGACAGAGCGAGCGACCGGATGGCAATTCCATCTTGACTTGACTCGACGGAACTAAAGCCTCCTAATGGCTACTCGGACGGCTCTTAGGACTCTCTCGAACTGGCTTGAGAGAACCCATAAATAACCAGCCAACAAGAACAAAGCTTTGAACTAAAAGGCAACTCTTTTCGAACCAAGCCTTTAAAAAAGCTAGCTTTTAACCAATTAGGTTTGATTTTAGCTTGTTTTGTGTGTTAAGTTGTGTAGAAGTGAGTTGGGAGGGCTAGTTTATATAGAAATAGCAGCTAGGGAAGATTTTATGTTTTTACGATGTGGGATTTAGCGTTCTGAAGCTCGAAACCGCACACAGGGCTTCTGGGACTGCACACGAAGCTTCTGGGACCACACAAGAGAAGACGGACCGCACAGAGAAGGAGGAACCGCACAGGCCAGGTTTGGGACCACACATGCCCTGTGCGGTCCTCCAGGTCAGACAGGGCCGGTTCGTCCAATTTTTTGACCATTTCTTGCCCGTTTCAGTTTCCAAGGCTTAGTCGCATGTTCGAGTGTTCAGACGGTGCAAAATTCAGGGTTCACACCAGCATTCTAGTAGAGAAGCGAACATAATGTCTAGAGGCCATAACTCAGAAAGATGGAGAACCTTTAAGGGATTATATGGCTCATTTTAACAAGGAAGCCTTGAAGGTTACACAGTTAGATCAGCCTAGGGCAGTAGAGGCCCTGCAGAATGGTACTCTCCATACTGGTTACTTCAAAGCATTGTGCAGGCATGTACCTCGCACCTTGGAGGAGGCTATGACCATCGTCCAAAAATACATTAGACAAGATGATGCATATTCCTTTAATCAGTTAGCAAATAAAATAAGGACGGGTAAAAACTCCAGAGCATAAAGCAAAACCAAAAGGCAAGAAGAAGTGAATAAAGGAAATCTGGGTGGAGGAAGGAATGATAGGAGTCGCCCACCTCGTACCTTGGATATAACTAAATTGACTCTGTTGACTGCAAGCCCTGTAGAGGTTTTTGCTACTTACAAAGATCAAGATATCTAGGCTTGCCCTAAGCCCATGTGTACCCCACTAGATAAAAGGAGCAAAAATAAATTTTGCCTTTTCCATAATACCCATAGCCACACCAATGATTGTAGATAATTATTAAAAGAAATAGAAAGGTTGATTAACCAGGGGTATTTGAATTTTTTTTATAATAAAAAGCAAAAATACAGGTCAGGATGGAATGAATGGAAATAAGGGAAAGCATGCAATGAATTATTGGTCGGCTAGAACTATTAATTGTTTAACTGGAGGGCCTAATGAGGGACCAATTAGCAAGACTAAAATCAAAGCCCTTTAGAGAATAAGAGAAGAACTTGAGTTTATTTTTTGCAATGGGAGCACAATGAGTACTAAAAGAAAAGATGGGAGCAGTCTGAAATACCCCCACTCAAATCCTTTAGTCTTCCAAGTCGTAGTGGCCAACTTTTTTGTAAAGAGAATATTGGTTGATGATGGTAGTTTGGTGAACTTGCTCAGCTGATGCGTATGCCAAAATAGGGCTAAAAGAAAGCGACTTAGAGGACATTGGAAATCCGGTTCACACACTTGACGGCACCAAAGTACCATCAGTAGGGTGGCAAGGTTTCCAATCACCATAGGCGCAATTCTGGAATGTATCACTGTAATGGCAACCTTTGTGGTAGTAAGGTTACCATTAAACTACAATATCTTGATTGGAATATCCCTCATTTATGATTTAGACGCTTCAACTAATATTAGGCACTTAAAGATGACGGACTGCCCCCTTATTTAACTATCCCCAAACCTAAAGGAGGGGAAATATGTGTATATGGTACATAAGATCGAAGTGAGCTGGAGAAGAAAAGACAGAAAAAGGCGTCAACCCCGCATCAACTACAACAGGCCGCATTGATTGAAGTAGTTCACAAAATTTCATAACAAAGAACCGAGCCTGTAGAAAAATTGGAAAAATTGCCAATATGAGGAGAGGGATTGGAAAAATACTTGCTAATCAACTCCTCCCTAAAAAGTGAACAAAAGATCCAAGCTCACCAATTCTTAACAAATTGCCTATCCAGCTTCGCATGGTCTTCAACGGAGATAAAAGGTGTAAACCCAGACATAATTACCCACCACCTTAATGTTGATCCTACATGTAGGCCAGTCAAACAAAAGAAAAGATGTTTTGGACTGGAAAGGCAAGCAGTGATAGATGAAGAAATTGACAAATTAATGAAAGCTGGATTTATCAGGGAAGTACAATACCCAGATTGGCTCGCCAACGTGGTACTAGTAAAAAAGGAAAATGGGACCTATAAGATGTGTGTAGATTTCACCGATCTAAACAAAGCCTTCCCAAAAGATTCTTTCCCTTTGCCTATGATTGATAAATTGGTGGACTCAACAGCTGGATATAGATACTTGTCTTTGTTAGATGCAAAACAAGGATATCATCATATCAGAATGTATCCCGAGGACGAAGAGAAGACTTCGTTCATAATTGAAAAAGGAACTTATTGTTGTGTCTCTATGCCTTTCGGATTAAAAAATGCAGGATAAACTTATCAAAGATTGATAAATAAAATGTTCAAAAATCATTTGGGGAAAAACTTAGAGGCATATGTAGATGATATGATAGTAAAGAGCATAAGTTTAAAAGAACACATCAAGGATCTAGCTAAGGTAGTTGGGGTTATGAGTGAATATGGCATGAAGCTAAATCCAAAGAAATGCACTTTTTTTCATACAAGGAGGCAAATTTCTAGGATATATGGTGAGCGAGAAGGGAATTGAACCGAACCCAAACAAAGTAAAAGCAATCTTAGACATGGCAGCACCTCACAATATAAAGGAAGTTCAAAAGTTGACAGGGAGAATTATTGCTTTAAGTCATTTTATGTCAAAATTAGCGGAAAAATATCTTCCATTTTTCAAGGAACTAAGGAAAGCAACTACCTTTGAATGGACTGAAGATTGCCAGTATGCCTTTAATGAACTGAAATCATTCCTCAGTTAGGAACAGGTATTAAGTCGGCCCTTATGTGGGGAAGAAGTACTTATTTATCTATCCACTTTAGAAAAAGCAGTGAGTTCGGTTCTGATAAGAGAAGAAGGAATAGTGCAAAAACCAATATACTACTTCAGCAAAGTTCTAAATGGGGCTGAATTGAACTACTTGCCCATTGAGAAAATAGCTTATACCTTGGTTTTATCAACCAGAAAATTCAAAGTTTATTTACAAGCACACTAGGGCATAGTAGTAACTGACCAACCCCTGCAAAGAACATTGCACAAACCAGAAACGTCAGGACGAATGTTGTGTTGGTCAGTAGAGTTAGGCCAATATGGGTTACAGTATCGAGCGAGATTGGCTATTAAAGCACAAGCGCTAGCAAATTTTATATCTGAATGTTCCTTCGACATTGAAGTTCGAACAACTAAAGAAGATGGAAACATAGGCAAAATGGAGTCGAAGGAGCAAAACCATGATGATGAGTTAAGTTGGGATTTATTCATCGATGGGGCTAGCAGCAAAGAAGGTAGTGGAGTTGGAATAGTCCTAAAAAATAAGCAAGAATTAGTATTGGAATATGCCCTCAAACTAGAATTCGAAGCGACAAACAATATTGCAGAATACGAGGCAATGTTTCAAGGATTGATGCTTGTAGATTACCTTCATTTGACATCACTAAGAATCCACAGTGACTCCCAACTCATAATTGGCCAAATAGAGAGAGAATTTGAAGCTAAAGAACCCACTATGATCAAATATCTTTAGAAAAGTAAGGCTATAATCCAAAAGATAACAGAAAGAGGAGTTAAGCTATAATTTTACAAAATACTAAGAGAGAAAAATAATCAGGCAGATAGTCTTTCCAAACTTGTAGCAGTACATCTAGTCGAGTTGCCCCATAAAATCTTTGTAGGGTCTTTGGCATATGAAAGTATATAAGACGACAATGAAGTAATGGAAATAAATGAAGAACCGACATGGTTAGACCTAATCAAAGCCTACTTAGAGTGAGGAGAACTGCCACAAGATTCAAAAGAGGTAAAAAGAATTAAACACCGAAGTGGTCACTTCTCCATTCACAATGATGTACTATATAAGCGAGTTTATTCTCTTCCATGGTTAAGATGCTTGAAGCCAAACGAAGCAGATTACGTCCTGAAGGAATTACATAAGGGAAGTTGTGGGATTCTCATAGGTGGAAAAATGCTGGTTGCCAAGGCAATTTGGCAAAGGTACTTTTAGCCCAGAATGAAGGAAGAAACTATTGCTTTTGTCAGGAAATGCCCCTCTTGCCAAAAATATGAGTGTGGAAGACATATTCCCGTAGCAGAGCAAATACCAATCACTAGTTCTTGACTTTTTGCGAAGTGGGGTATGGACATAGCAGGACCCTTCTTAGTGGCCTCGGGATAAAGAAAATTTCTCCTAGTCGCAATTGAATATTTCACCAAATGAGTGGAGACAGAACCACTTGCGAACATAACGGATGAAAAAGTAATCAACTTCTTATGGAGGAACATTGTTTGTAGGTTTGGAGTGCCATATTAGTTCGTTAGCGACAACGGAAAATAGTTTGAAAATACCAAGGTAAGAGCTTATTGTTTAGGACTTAATATAAAGCAACACTTCTCATTAGTAGCCCATCCTCAGTTGAATAGGAAAATCGAAGTGACTAATCGAATAATTCTCTAAGGGCTAAAGCGAAGGTTAGACACATATGGCCAAAGTTGGACAGATGAGCTCCATCATGTTCTATAGGCATACCGAACTACTCCATGAGAACCTAGAGGAGAAACTCTTTTCAGTTTAACATATGGCACTGAAGCAGTTATTCCAATAGACATCGGGTTACCAAGTTGAAGGGTTAATTTCTCAAACAGTGAAGACAATGACCAAGCAAGAAAGCTAGAGCTAGATCTTCTCGAGGAACTTCCAGACAAGGCGAGTATCAGAATGACTGCCTATAAGCAGCGAGATGCTAACTATTTTAACTAGAAAGTAAGGACTCGAGTATTCAATAAGGGAGATCTAGTCATAAGATATCTCCAAGCCACGGGCAAAAGGGAAGGAACTAGCAAGCTAGCACCTAAATGGGAAGGGCCTTTTAAAGTTAAAAAAGCAGTAGGCCAGCTACTTATAAACTTGTAACAATGCAAGATGTCGAAGTTCCACATACTTGGAATATTCAACATCTCAAAATGTATTATTAAAAGTCTTTCTTCCAAAATAAAATATGGTATCTTTGAAATAAAAAGCCCTCGAATTAACTCTTTGTTGAGAGAGTAAAAGACCTAGCGAATGCTAGGCGAAAGATCGCGATGCAGCTCTCTATTGAGAGAGAGTAAAAGACCTAGTATGGCTAGACAAAAGACCGTGAGGCAAATCTCTGTTGAGAGAGTAAAAGATTTGGTACGGCTAGGCGAAAGACCGTAAGGCAAATCTCTGTTGAAGAGAATAAAAAACTAGTACGATTAGGTGAAAGACCGTGAAACAACTCTCTGATGAGGAAATAAAAAGCCCAACTTCTAATAGATAAAAGACCAAAGAGCAATTCTCTATTAAAAAGGAAAAGGGACATAATAAGTAGGTCGCAAAGACAATTTTTCGATGGAAATAAAAATCTAGTAAAAAGGCCAAGCAGAAGTCCAAGAGTAAAAAAGGCTCTACAAGAAAATGAGCTTGTTGTAACAAATTAATTTGTCACAATAAAAGCTAATTTTGTCAAAATAAATTTTTGGTGACGAATTTAACTTGTCACTGTGTTGATCAAAACAAGCTTGTCTTAATAAGTTTGTTGCGACAAAATAAGATTTCTTCACAATAAAATAAAAAATATTGTGACAAAGTGATTTTGTCACATAAACTAATTTATTGTGACAAATTATTTGTCAAAATAAGAAAATATTTTGTCACAAGAAAATAGCATTTTATCACCATATAATAAATTTTCTAGTGACAAAATAAGATATTGTGACAAAATAAATTTGTCATAAAATATTAACAATGACCAAAATATATTTCTCACAAATGTAAAATATATTTTGTCACAAATATATATATATTCATTGGTAATTTAATTACTATTTTTAACAAAATAATTTAGTTACTAATAATAAAATATATTAATAAGATCAGAAGAACGATCTTGAATAAAAAAATATATTTTATTAGGTATTCTAAATACATTATGTATTTGTATTCTACATTTACACCAAATGAAAAAAAATATATATATAGCTTTACATGTAGTAAAAGAGAATAGAATAAAAAATTTCTAAAATTGGCTTCAACTCTATCATGATTAAAGCAACCATTAGCATTGAATATTTTGAGTTCATTTTCTATGATGCCTCCTTTAATAAGAAAGAATAAATAAAAAATAGGTTAGTGAAAAAAAAAAAAAAAACTTTTCAAAGTGTAGATCAAAACAAATTCAAAGAGAGATGCACTTATATATAAAGAATGATAAAGATAACAAATGAAATAAAGGCCATTGGAAATAACAATAAAAATTAACACATTAAAAAAATTTGTTACCCGAATATAAAAATAGATAATAATTTTCTATGTGATAATTATGATCAGAAAAATGAAAAAAAAAAATAATTCTTAATATCTTTCTTTGTTTTTGTTCTGTTTATGATCAAACAATCACAAGTCTGCAAAAATAATAAATTAAAAAATCATAAAAGTAGATTATGGAACATTCAAAATGAATGATATAAAAATGGCATATTAAAAAATCAGTTTAAAAAATGAGAAAATTAAAAATTAAAACCTGACATTGAAGAAAAAGTTAAATTATAAAAAGAAAAGGTTTTATTCCTTTTGAAAAATAAAAAAATGGGTTCACGAAAAGGGAAAAAAAAAAAAAAAAAAAAAAAAAAAGGTAAAACTCATACTAACCTGTGATCTTGAAAAAATGGAGGAAGAAAACGAAAACTGTGACTTGAATATTTTTTTTAATATCACAAATAGTAAAGGAGAATAAATAATATATAGAGATAAGAGATAGGAAGTGGCGGCTAAGTTTAATATCTTTTTAGGGTTTTATTTGTTGAGTTATTAATAGTAAAAATAAAAAAATAAAAATGTAAGATTAACTTTTTTACTTTTAACATATATAATATAATGGTTAATGATACATTTAAATGAATTTAGTTTAATAGTGAAATACTTATTTTGAGTAAATGTTTGATTCTAATTTTCTTTTCATATATATATATATATATTATTCATATTCTTAAAAATTTATTATAAATTAATAATTTACAATGCATGTAAAAATAAATATATTTTATATTTAACAATATATAATAATATTTTTTTTATGTTTTGAAATTATTTGAATTAATAATAATAAAATATTTTATAGTCCACTTGGTTTAAACTCTTTATAATTATATAATTTTTTTTAATAATTTTGTTATTATTACTTTCAACGGGGTAATAAAATTATTCACCAATATAAATTACACATCCTATATTTTTAATAAAATTTTAATGTTATCATATGAAAAAGTATTATATAATATATAGATGGTTATATTTATTTTTTTTTAATAAATAATATTTTTAGTGATAAATATTTTGGTAATGAAAGTTATCTGTCATATTATACCTTATAATAAAATTTGTCACAAAATACAAAAATTTATTGTGACAAACACAGTGTGTCACTATTATATTTAATCAAATGATTTATAATGAGAAATTCATGTTATCACTATAAAGTATACTTATTGTGAGAAAAGATACTTGTTGCTAATACATTTTTGTCATAATAAGTGAATAACATTAGCGCCAAATTTTAGTGACAAAATCTTGTGATAAAATTAATTTTTATCACTATACACATTATGTTTCTCTTTAACGTGACAAAATATAGTGACGAAAATTCCTTTTGTCACTATTTGACACTATCTCCATGCTTATTATGATAAATTTTCTTTTTGTCACAATAGAGTGTTTTGTGTGACAAAATTAATTTCGTCACCATTAATTTTGTCACAATATCACATATTTCTTGTTGGAAAAAGTCATCACTTCGCAAACAAGTCAGTATCAGGCATGACAAAAAAAAAACAAATGAGCAATTCGTGATAAGAAGAAGTTTGGCAAAGATGAAAGATCAAAGCTAAAGTATACTTCAAAGAAATACAAGTCCAAATATGAGCAAGATATAGAAGAAAAATAAACAATGGTATACAAATTTGAATACGAAGCAGTTAAAAGAAAGATTGAAATTTGTATTAATTGTTGAATTAATTACAAAAAAAAATATGAAAATATCGAGAGGCAAGAGGCTGTTGGTGTGATCTCGGAGCAGTTGGAGGAGTCGAAGTAGAAATAAGGCGAACTGAACTGGACGAAGCAGGGGACGAAGACGAGCTAGTTGGGATGAACACTCGCTTCGGTACATAAGCAAGGACTTCGGGGAATTTAGCAGCACAAGTGTCGACGGCCATATTATAGCAATTTATGGCTCTTGATCCAAAATCCAATGCCAGTCGACGTTTGTACTCAGAAGAATTTAAGAAGTCTTGAATGATTATAGCTTTCTCCTCCTCAGCCTTCTTGCGAAGACATTCAGAGCTATTAAGCTTAACTTTAAGGTCTTCAATCTGCTTCTCAGCAACCTTGAAATTCTTTATCAATTCAGGATAGTCCTTTGCTTGCTCCTTGAGATCAGACATTTCAGCCTTTAATTTTTCAGCTTCAGATCGGAGCTCTTCTATGATTTTTTGACGATCCAGAAGATCTGAATCTTTTCTTTTGACCACAGCTTCAAGATATGTCAACTTGGCATTCAAATTTGCTTATAGTCGTTCCAAGTCGTCCGATTTTTGTGTAAAGAGACCTTTATAGTGATCTTTTTCCCCTACCAGCCTCCTCACTTCAGTTGGTAAGACCTCCAGTTCGTTTAAATCCGCTTGTTTCTTTTGCTTCTCCTTCAAAGCAACTCGCAAGAATGCAATCTCAGAATTCAACCTTCCTACCACCTCTTAGTTGGCAAAATGAAGAGTTGAAATGACAGCATTCTGCTTATTGATTATATCTTGGTTTGAAGAGAAAGCCCTTCGTACCACCAATCGGTATCGGGCAAATTCTATTAGTTTCTCTCCTAGTTATTTATTGAGCATTGTCAACTGAAAAAAAAAAACAAGAACGAATGAAAATTAGAAAAGAAGGAGGAAAGGAAGTGACAGAATCAAAACAAATAATATAAATATATACAGATACCTTGTCAAGAGTTGACTCAGAATCTAATAAAAGTTGCTCGGGGAAAGCAGGCTCTAATGTTAGGGTGACTTCGAGCTCAGCTCGCTTAGAAAGAAACAAAGTGCCCTCATCCAAGACTTCACCTTGAGGTAATAATTCCCTAGGATTTGTATAGGGGATTGGGTCTCTTGTTTCGACTCCTTTTACCTCGGTTTCCAGAGCAACCTCGGCCCCAACCTCTTCAACATTAAGGACTTGTCCAATACCTGGGTCCTCGCCAGTGGCTCTTTCTTGTTTCCCTTTCTTAGCATTTATCGAAGGGGGCAGTCCGTCATCTGTGACAGCTTCAAAAAGAAGGTTAGGATCAGAGATGGGAACGGCGGATGAAGGAACAAAGGTGTCAGCTCGTTCCATTTGATCCATAAAGTCCTCCATGGGAACGAGTTGTACAGCTAGAACTGCAGGAGCTATTCGCTTTGAACTCTCAATGGCTGAAAAATAAGAAATAAGAATTTAGTAGAGTATAAAAATAGTTTGTAGAGAAAAAAGACAGAAATAAGAAAAAAAAACTGCTAAATTGAAGAGATCGTCACAGGAAAATGTTGGATGAGTCCTGCGATGAACAAAAAATGTACCTAGCTCTGTTTTAGGCTCACGAGGTGAGGCAGTCTTTAGAAAAGGATGAATAACCTCGTCGATGATTTTAGGTGCTGGCACCCCCTCACGAACTCGTTCCACTATTAGATCAAAAAGTCTACTGTTAAAAAGTACATCTTTATAAGAATCAAAAGCGGTTCGCTAGGAAGATGTAGAAGAATCACCTGTAGATTTACGGACAAGTTTAATAACAGTGAGGGTATCCTCACCATCACTATAATCCAGAACGGTGATAAGTGAAGCTTTGGGAAGTATGGGCACCGATACTGAAGTAACTTCAGCAGTTGGCTTCATTGCCAAAGTAGCCTCAGCCGTTGGCTTCGTTACCGAAGTAGCCTCAACAGTCGTTTTGGTTTTTAAAGAGCTGGCGGTCGCTGCTTTCACCAGCCTTTTACTTTTCTTAGGAATATGCTTGATTTGGGGAGAAGATGCCTTCCTCTTCTCCCCAGTAGATGATTCAGTGCCCTAATTAATAGCAGTAGTAGCACGGAGCTCGTCGGTTCGCTCCACCAAGAGAGGAAGAAAGACAACTGCATTATAGGGAAGAGGATTTAGGCCTTTAGACATATCACGAATCTTTTTATAAGTATTATCTTTGTTAGTGAGCCAAATTGCAAAACAAATAAGGAAATATATTAAAAAGGTAGCCCTATGAAAAAGATGACGAAGTAAAAAAAAATGTGAAAACTCACCCCTAATTTCCATAATGACGAGACGCATAGTCTTACCTCGAGCATCTTTGATTTGAGAAGCAAAGTCGAGCTTCCCCATGTCGTAGGAGCAGTTGTCTTTTATAAGAGTCTCCATAGTAATGATTTCTTCGGGCAATAGGTTCATGGGGATGTCTGGAAGACCATAAACTACAGGAACTTGGAGAGCTCCTCTGAAACCGAAACCTTCACCACTTCGGTATTTTTCTTTAACCACCACAATACCAAACTTGGTGTGCCAGTTGTTCACTTTGTTTGGTTTATTGATAAAAAGGGTGCACCCAGGCTTCGAACCGGTGCACCATACTCGCCTGTCACCTGAGTAAATAAATTTAAAGAAGCATTGGAACATCCTTACAGTGGGACGAAGTCCTAAAGCCATAAAGACTACTTCGAATTGATGCAGGTCTTGAATAGAGTTCGGTAAGAGCATCATGGGATTGATACAGAAATAGTTGAAGCATTCCACTAAAAAAAGAGATGGAGAAAATCGAAGACCCACTTCTATTTGATGGTAGAGAAAGATAATGTGATCATTATGCTTAGTCATCTCCACAATGTCGGGGATGTTAGGGTTAACATAGATTTTGTCAGAAGATTTGGGGAAGTCCACTACAAATTTCTCTTGTTCTTCCAAATTTTCAGCAAAATCGCTCAAATTTGAATTCTTCAAAGTGGAGGCGACGTCTCCCCAAATGTTCTCTAAATTTGTTATAATATTGTGGTAGGAATTTTTGTCCTTTTTGGAAGCCATTGTAGTGTGAAATAAAAGAAAGTAAAAAAGAAATGAGAGTAAAAAAATGCTGAGAAAGCTAAGAGAAGAAATGACCCCTGAAAAATTGAAGACGCAAGAAGCTTCAAGAAGAGGAGAAGAAAAGGTTTTTATAGAAAAATAAAATCCTAAAAAAACGCGCTGGGTAATCATTTCAAAAATTTAAAAAGGCGGTAGAGATGAAATATGACTCTGTGACTTCATGGCCATGATCAAGCCACATAAGAAAAGGGAACTTTACCATTAAATGTTTGATTTTTGTCAGGTGCATAAAGATACGCCACTTTTAAAATTCTTAAACGAAGTAAAGGGTCTCAAACCGAGGCAAATGGATGCTAATTGGACCAAACGAGATAGCTAAATGTTAACTAGTAGTCAAATTATATCTACAGAAGTTCGCAAGAGTTATTACTTTGCTAAAACAGGGGGCTCTGATAAGGGATAAATAATACCTGTGAACCTTTAATTTTGCACCCTCCATTATGCATTTGAACTTTAAAGGCACCTAGGCTTGGTAAACAGACCTCCGGAAGCCAAATTGCCAAAGATCGCTAAAAGCCCAAAAACTGAGAATCCGAGCCTCGAGACTCGGGACCCAAGACCTACTCAATGGCCTCTAAATCATTCTCATATCATTCGGGATTGAATAACGAGAATAACTCAATTGGAATCACCAAAAACAGAGTTGAAACGAGCGAGAACGTGTCAAAACAGTGAAACCGGGCGTTGAAAGCCCATCAGTGACCGCACAAGGCTGTGCGTCCCAAATTCCTTCTGTGCGGTCACCAAGTCCTGTGCGGTCACCATTTGTCCCGTGCGATCCAAAATCCTCTGTGTGCGGTTCCAGAGTTGCTGTGTGCGGTTTCGGGCTTAAAACACTTAATCCCACATCGAAAAAAGACAAAAATTCACCTAACTGCTCTACCTATATAAACCTACCCTCCCCAACTCATTTCTACACAACTCAACTCACTCAAAGCTAGCTAAATTGAGCCTAATTGCTTAAAAGCTAACCCTTTTGTAAAGGCTTGATTCGAAAAGAGCTGCCTTTTAGTCTAAACTTTTGTTCTTGTTTAGTGATATGTGGTTTCTCTCAAGCCAGTTCGAGAGAGTCCTAAGAGCCGTCTGAGTAGCCATTAGGAGGCTTTGGTTCCGCCGAGACGAGTCAAGGTGGAATTGCGATCCGGTCGCTCGCTCCATCCATACGTCCCGAAGCGTCATCAAAAGGTATTTATTTTCTTCCTCTTTCGTTTATTTATTTATTTGTTCGTTTTCTTTCTTTGCTTGCTTTTGTTTGTTTTTAGTTTTCTTTTAGCTTAGTTTCTTTATTGCTAGTTTTCTTTTAGCTTAGTTTCTTTGCTTTATTAGTATTCCCCTTTTGCATATTCCCCTTTCTTTATTTCCCTTTCCTTTAAGTTCT
>CATKHJ010660071.1:0-11658 GCA_949750685.1 Vernicia montana | reverse complement strand
GAATTTTCTAATATAAAAGTGTGTGTATTTTATAATATTTAATATCATTGTTATTTAAATAGTTATAATTTTTTTATTGCTTTATCATTAGATTAGTTTTGTAATTTAGGTAATGCTTCCGAATAATGAAACTTTTTACACTGTTTATAAATATGAAAAATAGAATAAAGTGTGTGTGTGTGTGTGTGTGTGTGTGTATTCTTTAGGTAGAAAAAACAGGAGAGAGAATTTATATATATCAGGAGGATTAGAAAGTAAGAGAAAATATGAGTATATGTCAGGAGGATTAGAAAGTAAGAGAAAATCTGATGGTGCTTGGGCTTCGATTAAACCCATTCCTAATGCCTATATTGTATTCAAGTAATCTCATATTTACTTTGTTTTTGCGTCAAAGTTAAAATTATTTGTTGAATATACTTTTTTTTTCTTTTTTTAATTCATTGGAGTGCTAATTATTCGGCCTGCAGTTGTTTGTTCTTACCGAATGGATGCCAAAACTAATAAGTGGGCTTTCTCCATTCAATGTTCTTTTATATTTTGCTATGCTTTTGAGTTTCTCTCTCTCATTAAAGTGAATGAGATAATGAAAGAGTGAGAAAACAACTATAGAAAAGTTAAAAATAAAAAAATAGTTGATGAGTTGATGCTACAAACAAATAGAAATTTTTTTTAGAGATAGACAGAAGAAACCACTACAGATAGAAATTTTTTTTGTTAAGAGAGGTAGAAGAAAAAGTACATGGATACGCAGAGACAGTAATATACATTTTTGTTTTTAAATTTTGATTAACAATTGAATTGGTTTTTCAAAGTTGGAACTTATAGAGTTGCTATTTGTTTGAATTATAGTACGAGGTAATTAAAGATAGTTATTACACTATTGATGATGATTATAATGAATATGAGGTAATTAAAGATAGTTATATCATTTTAAGTAAATGATTTTCCAATTAAAGATAGTTATTACACTATTGATGATGATTATAATGAATATGAGGTAATTAAAGATAGTTATCATTTTAAGGAAGTAAATGATTTTCCATGACCATTTATGCTAAGTGCTCCTTTTGGTGGTTTAAAAAAAAAAACTATTATGTGGAGGGTAGTGAGCTCATTGAGATGATGAATTAGATCCTATTATTTTCACTCCAATTATAATTACACTCTAAAAATATGTAACATTGCGAATGTTGAATGTTATTCTTTGGTATCAAAATATTATTTTCTTTTCTTTCTCTAAGTCGTGCAAGTTATAATATTCTTTGGTTTTGTAACTTTGTTGTTTTATAATCTGGGGATTTATTGTAATTTTCTGCTCAAAAATTTTTTTGTGGACAATTGATTGGGAATGGGAAGTGATTGGTTTCAATATAATTTATATGGAATATTTTGAAATAACTGGTTCAACAATGCAATAATAGTTTTAGTTATTTAAAATATGACATTCACCTGAATAAAAAAGATAAAAAAACATATGCCTTAAAATTTAAAATAAAAGAAAGAAAGATAACAAAAATTGAAGTAAAGAATAAAAAAAAAAAAGTAAATTGTTTTATGGTAACAATGCTTTTTTTATATTAAATTATTATGTAAGTTAAAGTTATAAGATGTGCTACCCGTGCATTCAAACAGCAATATTTTATATCACAAAAATATCTCTTTTTAAAAAAACACATGAATATATATCATATATATTTTATAAGTAAATTATCGCATAATAAATGATAAAATCAGCCCTTCCAAGTCGCATAAAATAATAAGAATTACCTTTCAAATCAATTGATATCACACTGTTACTCTGATGAATATATATATATTATAAAAATAATTCGGAAAAAAAAAAACGGCCAGCGGCATCGTGCGGATTTTGCCCCTAGTTTATATGTAATTGCAAGTAAGAAGAAGATAAAAATGATAAAAGATGGACCATGCATTTGAGAGCATTACATAGACATTGGCTAAACATTCTCCTCGACACTATGAGAAGCAAAGCCATCTCCAAAACAACCACTCTGAACCAATTCCACAATATGATGCTCTTTATCTGCCCTTACAAAACCCTTCTTTGGCAAAATCAAAGTAAAACCATAATAAACAATACAAGCCAAAAAAGGCCCAACCCAGAAAACCCAATGCCCATCCCATAATGAGCCTCCTAATAACAATGCCGGGCCTAAGCACTTTGCCGGGTTCAAGCCCACACCGCCATAACCGGCCCGCCCAGTTACTGTAATTGATACATAAACTGATAGTGCATAAACTCCTGCCAATATAACACAAACCATTGCCAAGCCTAATTCTTGACACATTTTCTTGTCAAATGCAATAGTTATAGCAACATATAGCACTAGAAATGTGCAAGAAAATTCTACAATTAGTGCAGTTCCTACACTTACTCCTGCCTCATTTCCATTAACCAAGCAGCCACCTAAAAAGTATTTTTCTGCTATATTGTCCTCCATTACATTTTTTATTATAAGGTATGCAATTATTAAGCCTACACATTGGGCCAATACATAGAAGAGAGCTCGAACAAAAGTAATGAGTCCCCTTAAAGCAGCAATGAATGTGAAAACTGGGCTCATATGCCCTCCAGATAAAGGAACTGTCACTATTAGCAAAAGAAAGGCTATAAAAAAGACTGCAATTGGGATTAAAAGTTTAGGGTCTGTTTGGTGTGATTCTAAGCATGCAATGATAGTAGTGCTAAGCACGAATAATAGACAAGCGGTTGCTATTAGCTCAGTAATTGCTGCTCTCCACATCTGAAATTAAGAGGAAAAACACAAGAAGTGGACTACATATCAATTCAGTTAAAGGAAAAAATAATTCAATCTAAAAATATAAAAAATTTTGGGTTAATTACAAAATAAATCCTTGACGTTTGCTTTAATAATGTTTAAAAATAGGCCAAAAGTACGAATATGACCCTCTTCTTTGGGTTGATGCTTTAGTGAGCCCTTAATATATATATATATTTTTTTGTCCCATTAATCTCTTTGTCAACAAAGTAGATTTGACAAAGAGAAAAAGAAGAAACAAAACAAAAGTTGGCCAACTACATTTGATAAAAGGAGAGGAAGTCATGTGCAACACCGCCAATTAAGGAAGAATTTTGTTGATAACCAACAAAATTGCTAGATGGAATTAGGTAACTACGTGAAGCTTTTGCTCTATAAAAGGGCAGGAGTTTAAGCTCATTTTGATATCCCAAATCAGAGAGAAAAAAAATAGAGAGTATAATTTAAATTGTGTTTCTTCTATTTTCAAGAGAGATTATTATTGTTATCTCTTTGTAATTTAGAGAGAAGGTTGTAACTCCTATTATTTCTCATAGTGAAATTTTTCTATCATTGCCCGTTGTTTTTACTCTAATTTGTTTGGGGGTTTTCCACGTAAAATTTGTGTGTTCAAATTATTTTTGTTATTTTCTCAAATTATTAGTTGCGATCTTACTCTAATCTGGTGTTAATTTTGCAACAAGTGGTATCAGAGCTACTTGGTAATCTCATTAATATTCTTAGTATGCTCTATGGTTGTAGCATAGATTGATCTTTCACATCAGAAAAGATTTTATTGGGACTAAAGTGAGACTGCTGTTAATTTTGCAACAAGTGGTATCAGAGCTACTTGGTAATCCCATTAAAATTCTTAGTATGCTCTATGGTTGCAGCATAGACTAATTTTTCACATCAGAAAAGATTTTATTGGGACTAAAGTGGGACTGCTGTCCGGGGCAGTATTATATTTTGAAAAAAGAGATATACTGCGAGGGAGAGAAAAATATAAGGAATTTTTTTTGTGCAATCCGTTTCGAAAATAGATGTAAAATCAAAAAATTAGTGAATAATAAAAATGCATTTTTTTTTTTGCATGTTATTGTTACAATAACAGGAAATAATAGTAACGTACAGTAGTAAGAAACTGTAACAGGGTACGATACTATTCACGAATACAGATACTGGGCACTATTCAAGTGTACGAATATTGTTCATACGTATGTTCACTATTCATGTATATGGAAGTACTATTCATATGTACGGTTACTATTCAGTGAAATAGTGGGAGCTATATTTTGCTTAAAGTATACTGTGATAGAAGCAATGGCTGCAAAATTTGAGATTGAAAAGTTTAACGGGAGAAATTTCTCACTGTGAAAATTAAAGATGAGGGTTATCTTGAGAAAAGATAATTATCTGGCGGTCATCAATGACAGGATAATAGAAATCACAGATGACAACAAGTGAAACAATATGGATGGCAATGCTATTGTAAATCTTCATCTGACAGTTGCAGATGAGATATTGTCTAGCATAGAGGAGAAGAAAACTGCAAAGGAGATTTGGGATCATCTCACCAAACTGTACGATGCTAAATCACTTCACAACAAAATCTTCCTTAAGAGGAAATTGTACACTCTGCGGATGTCAGAATCTACTTAGGTGACAGAGCACATTAATACCTTAAATACTTTATTTTCTTAACTTACATCATTGGAGTATAAAATAGAATCACAAGAGCATACTGAACTTCTGTTTCAAAGTCTACCAAATTCGTATGATCAACTCATTATCAATCTGACAAATAATATAGACAATCTAGTCTTCGATGATATTGTAGTTACTATTCTGGAAGAAGAAAATCGATGCAAAAATAAGAAGACAGGTTGGCCAGTTCGCAGCAAGCGGAGGCATTGACGATGATGAGAGGGATATCAACAGAGCGTGGCTCAAGTGGGAGCCAAAATCATGGTAGGTTCAATAAGAAGAACCTGAGGTGTTACCACTGTAACAAAAAGGGTCACCTGAAGAAGGATTGCCGGAATTTAAACAAAAATTTAAGTACTCAAGGAAATGTAGCATCTACCTCAAATGAAGGTGAAGTTCAGTGTTGTGAAGCAGCGACGACTTTAGAAGGTAGAAAAAAATTTACTGATGTATGGCTCATTGATTCTAAAGCCTCATTTCACATGACCTCTCAAAGAGAATGGTTCTATCATTATGAACCTGTCTCTGGAGGATCTGTGTATAGTTGTAATGATCATGCCTTGAAGATTATTGGTATCGGAACCATCAAGTTGAAGTTGCATAATTGTACAATTCGCACTATTCGAGAAGTGCGGCATGTGGAAGGACTAAGGAAGAACTTACTATTATTAGGTCTACTGGACGACCTTGACTGTAAAGTTGTTATTGAAAAAGAGATCATGAAAGTGATTCAAGGTGCGCTTGTACTTATGAAGGGAGAAAAGGTAGTTGTCAAACTGTACATGCTGAAAGGAGAGACTTTGCTAGAAGGAGAGGCATAAGTTGCTTCAAGTAGTTCAATTGAAAGATCTACAACAGCTTGGCATCAAAAATTTAGGCATATGTCTGAGCAAGGAATGAAAATTCTTACGGAGCAAAATCTACTTCCAGGACTCACTGAGGTGTCTTTACCTCTCTATGAGCATTGCGTGACAAGTAAGAAGCATAGGTTGAAATTTAATACATCAAGTTCTAGAAGTAAAGAAATTCTAGAGCTGATTCACTCTGATGTATGGAAAGCACCAGTTCTGTCCCTGGGAGGAGCAAAGTATTTTGTGTCATTCATAGATGACTATTCTAGAAGATGTTGGGTGTATCCTATCAAGAGGAAGGTAGATGTGTTTCTAGTCTTGAAAATGTACAAAGCGCGGATGGAGCTTGAATCTGGAAAAAAGATTAAGTGTTTGAGGACAAATAATGGAGGAGAATATACCAGTAATGAGTTTGCTGAATTTTGTAATTAAGAAGGCATTAAGAGGCAGTTCACTACAGCATACACTCCTCAACAAAATGGAGTGACTGAGCGGATGAACAGAACTCTATTGGAAAGAACAAGGGCCATGTTGGGAGCTGCAGGTCTGCAAAAAATATTCTGGGTAGAAGCAGTCAACACCACTTGTTATGTGATCAATCGGTCACCATCAACTACAATTGAGTTGAAAACACCGATGGAGATGTGGACGGGAAAGCCTGTTGATTATTCGAACCTCCATGTATTCGAAAGTCCTGTGTACATGATGTACAATGCTCAAGAAATTACAAAGCTGGATCCAAAATCTAGGAAATGCCTATTCTTAGGGTATGCTGACGCAGTAAAGGGGTATCGCCTGTGGGATCCCACTGCCCGCAAGGTTATTGTCAGCAGGGATGTTATCTTTACAGAAGATAAACTACAAAAAAAAAAAAAAAAAAGGTGATGATAGCAATGTAAAAGAAAAGTTAGAGACTACAGTGGTACAGGTGGAAAAAGAGTTTGAATAAAAGGATTCTTCTGAAGCAGCACCAGAGCATGAGGAACAAAAACCAGTTGTGTCTAAGTTACCAGAAAAATGTGTGAGAAAGTCACCAGCCTGGCACGAAGACTATGTTATGGGGAGCAATGTTGTATATTATCTTCTAATTGAGGATGGGGAGCCATCAACTCTAAAAAAAAATAATGAACAGTTCAGATGCATCTTAGTGGATGGCAGCAATGCAGGAAGAAATTGAAGCTCTTCATAAAAATAAAACTTGGGAACTTGTACCGTTACCACAGGGAAGAAAACACATTGGCAAAAAATGGGTGTATAAGATCAAACGTGATGGCGATGATCAAGTGGAACGATATCGTGCAAGATTAGTGGTAAAAGGATATGCTCAGAAAGAAGGCATTGATTTCAATGAGATATTTTCTCCTATTGTATGAATTACTACAGTTCGAGTAGTCTTGGCAATGTGTGCTACATTTAACTTACATCTTGAGTAATTAGATGTGAAAACTGCTTTTCTTTATGGAGATCTTAAAGAAGAAATTTATATGCTCCAACCAGAGGATTTTGAATAAAATGGAAAGGAGAACTTGGTTTGCAGGTTGAATAAATCTCTATACGGTCTCAAACAGGCGCCGAGGTGTTGGTATAAGAGATTTGATTCCTTCATCATGAACCTTGGATACAATAGATTAAATGCATACCCTTATACCTATTTCAAGAGGTTTGGTGATAATGATTTCATTATTTTGCTGTTGTATGTTGATGACATGTTGGTAGCAGGCCCCAACAAAGATCATATCAAAGATTTAAAGGCTCAGTTGGCTAGGGAGTTTGAAATGAAGGACTTGAGACCAGCAAATAAGATTATAGGAATGTAAATTCACCAAGACAGAAATAATAGGAAGATTTGGCTATCTTAGAAAAATTATTTGAAAAAAGTCTTGCGACGCTTCAACATGCATGACTGTAAGCCAATTTCAACCCCACTTCCTGTTAGTTTCAAGTTATCCTCAAGTATGAGTCTTAACAGTGAAACAGAGAGGATGGAGATGTCTCGAGTACTGTATGCATCAGCAGTAGGAAGCCTTATGTTTGCTATGATTTTTACAAGACCAGACATTGCACATGCAGTGGAAGTGGTTAGTCGGTACATGGCGAATCTTGGTAGAGAGCATTGGAATGCTGTAAAAAGGGTCCTGAGATACATTAAGGGGACCACAAATGTTGCATTATGGTATGGAGCATCAGAAGTTATTGTTAGAGGATATGTTGATTCAGATTATGCAGGTGATTTGAACAAAAACAAATCCACCACTGGATATGCGTTTGTTCTTGCTAGCGGAGCTGTAAGCTGGGTTTCGAAACTGCAGTTAGTTGTGGCTACGTCAACAATATAAGCAGAATATGTAGTAGCTACACAAGCTAGTAAAAAAACGGTATGGTTAAAAATGGTATTGGAGGAACTCAGACATGAACAAGAGAAGATTTCTCTATTTTGTGATAGTCAGAGTGCCTTGTATCTTGTAAGGAATCCAGTCTTTCATTCAAAGACCAAATATATAAGAGTTCAGTACCACTTTGTTCGTGAAAAAGTGGAAGAAGGAACAGTGGATATGCAGAAAATTCATACGAAAAACAATCTAGCAAATTTTATGACAAAGACAGTCAATACCAATAAATTTATTTGGTGTCGATCCTCTTGTGGCCTAGCAGAGATATAAGCAATAGGGATGGCAAGGTAAAAAGAATGGTATGAAGATTGATTGATCCTCAATCAAATCTTCAAGTGGGAGATTGTCAATAAAGTTGGTTTGACAAAGAGAAAAAGAAGAAACAAAACAAAAGTTGGTCATCTATATTTGATAAAAGGAGAGGAAGTCATGTGCAGCACCGCCAATTAAGGAAGAATTTTGTTGATAGCCAACAAAATTGCTAGATGGAATTAGGTAACTACGTGGAGCTTTTGCTCTATAAAAGGGCAGAGGCTTAAGCTCATTTTGATATCCCAAATTAGAAAAAAAAAAAAAAAAAAATAGAGAGTATTATTTAAATTGTGTTTCTTCTATTTTCAAGAGAGATTATTGTTGTTATCTCATTGTGATTTATAGAGAAAGTTGTAACTCCTATTATTTCTCATAGTGAAATTCTTCTATCATTGCCCATGATTTTTACCCTAATTTATTTTGAGGGTTTTCCACGTAAAATCTGTGTATCTAAATTATCTTTATTATTTTATCAAATTATTAACTGTGGTCTTACTATAATCCAGTATTAATTTCGCAACACCCTTGACCTTTTCAAAATGGTATATGTAAAATCCTCCCTCTATATTTCATTAAATAGACATTAAAAAAATATGATGTGATAGGTGAGTCTTATTATTTGTGCTTTATATTGATATGAAAAAATAATTTTTTAAAAATTAAAAGTAATTAGATATAATAAACTAATCAAAACAAATGAAAGTTTTTACATATAATTTTCTTATGTAATTTTAATAAATTAATAATAAATTGTAATGAGTATATAATTTTTCTCTACAATTATGTATAAAAAATAAATCAAAATAATTATATTACATGAAATATAATAATATTTTAATATTGTATGTAAGAATATTTTTTTTATAAATTATACTTTAATGTATAAGGACCAAGAAGTCATTTTATATTAAATTAAATTTGTAATATTTTAATTAACTAATTTATTTTATTAACTTTGAATTTCACAAATATTAACTTCTCTAAATAATTTAAAAAATATTTATACAAAAATAAAAATTAATGTGTAGGTGCATAGATATTAATTTTTTTATTTTTAACATCACTTGACAAAAATTCTAAATTATGGACGTAGGGTTTTATATGTGTCATTTTGAAAAGGCTAAGAGTTCAATTAGACAAAAAAAACATTAAGGGTTTAATTGAGCGTTAACCCGAAAAAGAGAATTATATTTGTACTTTTGGCCTTAAAAATATAAAAGTTAATACTAAATTAATAATTAATTTACCTCTGGCGAAAAAAATTCATGGGCACCAATGCGAGCCAGAAATGGTGCCATTGGAGATGGAATGGCTTTAACATTTGTTGCCTGGAGGGAATCCATGGATTGTATGTGCTCTGCGCTGCCTCTGTATAAAGAGAAAAGAAAGCTCCTATTATGTACAAGTGTATGATCAGTCTTATATATATATATATATAGCTAATTAAGTTGGCAGTATCCTATTTAATTAATGAACTAGCAGTCCAAGTAGTATATATATATATATATATATATATATATATATATATATATTTAACTTAACAAAAATTAATAAATAAGTAATAAAATATATATTACCCAAAAATAATTTTCTATAAAAAATGAATTAGTCTCATCGTCTATGAATGATCATCTCCCCATGGAAAACTCCAAATGCGTATGTAATCTGAAGAAATGTTAGAAAAAATAAAAATTCAAGCTAATTTTAAACTTCAATACCCATGCAAGAAATGCATGTAAAACCCTTTTGTTGGCCTTCATTCACTAGTTTCAACTTTTAGATCGAGTGATTTCTTAAAATGATCTTTTAATTTCTTAAAAGGATATAGAATCGAATTTTAGGCATCCCTATGCCTATTATTAATTAAGTTTCAATATAAAGTATTTATGGGCTATATTGTTGACCTTGTAAGTTTGGTAGGTTTGGCAATTATGGTATGGACTTTGGCATGAATAGGTGTATTTAATTCGGGAGCTGCTGAATAGAAGATGGCAAGTGACATTGAGACATGTACTTAGGGAAGCTAATCAGTTTGCGGAGTCGTTAGCAGGGCAAGCTTTCAACGGAGAAATGGGAACTGAAGTCTTCTATCAGCCCTCTGAGGGTCTTTCTCTTTTGCTGCTTGGTGATGCTTTAAGTGACACAATTAGTTGTTCTTGTTTTTTAGCTTTGCCTAATTTGTTTCTACCATATATATATACATGTGTGTGTGTGTGTGTGTGTGTGTGTGTGTGTGTGTGTGTGGCAAACAAATTAGATTGAGTAAGTTTATATCACATCATTGTATATTTGGATTATTCTGAGTATCTTTTTTTTTTGGATGGATTCAAATTGAGTCATTTTGAATTGTGGATGGGTCGGATCATGTAGTGGGCAGACCAAAAAGAAAAGAGGAAATTATCCACGTACTCTTTTTTTATTTTTAATTACAATTTCACTCTTTTTTTTTTATTTTTTTTTATTTTTATCTTCTCTCGTTTATTTTTATACTCTCTCTTTACTTTTTATTTAAAAAATGCACTCTTTATATTTTATGACTCTTGTTTTTTTTTTTTTTTTTGTTGATGAAGGCTATCGATCTTGGCTGGATTTCATATTTTATTTTCATTAATTATTATTATTACTGTTAATTAAATCATTCTAACCTCTGTATTATTTTAATCTCATAAAAAATAAATTTATCTCATTTTTTCATATGTATATATTATTTTTATTACTGCAAAAATTTAGCTAGAAGCAAAAATTCTAATTCCTAGTGAAGTAATTAATAAAATAGACCATTTCAATAATAATCATCTGAAATAATTAAATAATCATTTGAAAGTTGTCATGTCTATTTTTAATATTTTTGCATTTGAAACTCAAATTTAAATCTAGTATCATTTTAAATAATTGATAATTTCATTATCTATTGCAAAATGAAATCAAAATGACCAAATTTTATTTCATTTTAATACGACTTTGCCAAACTTTTATAGATACAAAAATCAACTATATAGTCCAAATTCATATCCAATTTATTACTTTTTTATTATTTATAATATTATATTACATACATGGGTTTTATTTATTGAATTTTTTTTTTCATTCTAAATGAAGATCAAGTTGATCATAAATAAATTAAAAATCCATGATTAATATTTTTATACATTTATTTCTTGACTTTTCTAAACTGAATTATTTGAATTTTTTTTCTAAAGTGAATTATTTAGCTATTCAATGGAAAATATTAAAATTTTCAATTGCTCGACTTCTCCAATTAGTACTTTTTTTTTTTCACAAATTGAAATTCAAGACTTGACTTCTGAACAGTTCAAACATTGATTTTAAAATTTTAATAACTAAAATATTTTTTATTTTAGCAATAATTGACGTTTGCTGAATAATTTTATTTTATTATATTATTATTAAAATAAAATTATTATTTATTATTATTTATTTTTAATTGCATTTATTAATTATTATTTTAGAAAAAATTCCATTAATTATTTTTTATATACCACACGTAGTTAATTAATTTAACTAATTTTTTTAATTAAATTAATATGTATATATAGTTGCAGATACTAAAAGTATTCTAATTTATGGTATACGTATACCATTTACTATTACTTTATC